>VYZX01017328.1:7041-17970 GCA_013401335.1 Brachypteracias leptosomus | reverse complement strand
TTTTTTTTTTCACTCTGAAGCACGTCATATGTTTTTATATGTGAGGTCATTATTCCCTGAAGAGCTTTTCAGCACTGCCCCAGGTGCTGCTTTCCAAAATAATTTTTGCTAGCCAAGTGAAAAACACTGCTACTGGAACAAAACTGTACTGTGTCTGAACCACGGTGGTACATTTACACAGTGCATCCCTAGGCAAACTTACAAGTATAAATTCTCTGCTCAGAATTTAGTTCTGTGGTTTGACATACCATGTAAGATGTACAGTAGAGTCTTTTCCTCATCTCCTCTGCAAAGTGAGGTTTCAGTATACACTAGGTGTTTTTTTTCTCCCTCATTCTTGCAGGGGTAGGTTGGAATATATTCAACAAAATCTCTCTCCTAAACACGTTAAACAGAAAGAGTGTTACTTTGTGTACATGAAGATATATTTCCTTAAATATCACTCTAGAATTTTGCCAGGTAGTGTGGATTGTTGTTTTAGTCCTGATCTCTTAAAAATAATAAAACCCATAGCTTTATCAAAGTTCTGAAATATTTCTACTTCATTATTTAATCGATGTAGTTATGCTTTTGCTACTTTAATTAACTTTTAATCTCCTCATTTTAAATGTTTTAGCTTTTCATGTTGTTAAGCCCTAGCTCATAGTCAACTTTTGATAGCTAAATACTTCAGCTTTTATTTTGTGCATTGAAAGCAAACCAACCAATCCACAGACAGGTTTTTTCAGTTCTCTCTGAAACAGACATGGGATGGCATGTTAGAAAAAAAGACAATGCTTGCCATCTTTTGATTTTATGTATTGACAGTGGCTGGCTTGGATACTTCTGCTTGCAACTGCTACTGCATTATAGGGAAGGAAAATTCCTTCTTAGGTAGACTGCTTCCAGATAACTTTGTCCATATATTGGTTCCCGGTTAAGGCAGTTGGCCCAGAGACCAAGATTGCTGCTAAAGTTTTGGGCAAATACCAGCCCTATTGATGATCTGTTTACATGTTATGTGTTTTATGTATTTTTAGAATGTCATGCTTCTGTAATAAATGTATGGGCTTTTACATACATTTATACATTGTTATGTATAGCTTCATGGTGCGTAGGGTTTTGTGTTTGATTGGATTGTTTTGTTTTTTAAGAAAATGCAGTTTTATTATTTTGCAGTAATGCCAGTATCTTCCTGTAGGATCTGGTGGAAGGAAATTTGTTTTGAAATTCTACCCTGCTTGGTATTAAAAACAAATACAGCAGTATAAATATAGATCTTCAAGTAGCTTCTGGGAGATGAACTTATGAATGAATTGATTTTACTTTCAGTGTTCTTATAACTCTATTTTAAAATCATGAGGATCAGTAATTAGCTTTGAAGTAAAATGCCTCAAGACCATGCAGCCTTTCAGGTGAAGGTCCTTGATCCAAACTAGTACTGCTTAGAAGTCCAGGAAGTTTTGCTGTTGTTTCTTTACTGTAGAAATGTTTCTTTCTCAAGTTTGTAATGTAATCTGTTTCAGTTAAGCTTTTTTTCATTATGTTTTGTATAGCTGAGTGTGTTAATGCTTCTGAGGCTGTATAAATAACAAATGATTACGATACTAATTTTTAGGATAGGTTTGAAAAATACAAGAGGTTTACTGATGAATGAGAATAGTAAGTGCTGGTGCTTGGCTGAAGCGCAGCCTATGGCATTGTGGCTCAATATTGTTTAATGGCTTTTTGCCTCATAAAAAGTGTGGGTGACTACCATGTGAAATGACTAAGCTTTCCATTCAGTGTTTTTAAATCAAGATAATATTTAGAGAATAGTAAAGGAGAAAACAAAAATCTGTCAATAACTTTGGACTGTTTCTTGGTTTTGGCAATGTTGACTGAAGGAGGCCATGTCCATTCTATTAAAGATCACTGCATGGGATGCAGTTTTAAGTTTTTCTGCATTTCTTTGACCTTATGGCCCAACATTATCATGTTTGGTAACTGATTGGTTCTGTCTTGCAGCATGATGTGTGTCCTGGAGGTGCAGAAAACACGTAGCAGAAAGTTTTGAGCAGCTGTGGATTATCAGCTTCTCCCAACAGCAGTAAAAAGTGAAGAATGAAAGCAACTGGATTTATTTCCCTATGGACGTTGGTTTCCCTGCCTTGTGGACAGTTGGCAAACCCTGCAGAACACGAAGATGTAGTAAAGCACGCAATAAAGCTGCACCGTGGGAAGGGAGCTGTTGTCGCTCAGAGAAAGCAGTGGGTGTTGGAGAGCTGCAGAAAACTCTCTGGGCTTCTTCGCCAAAAGAATGTTGTTCTCAACAAACTAAAAAGTGCTATAAGAGCAGTTGAGAAGGATGCAGGGCTGTCAGATGAAGAGAAACTTTTCCAGGTGCATACCTTTGAAATTTTCCAAAAGGAGCTAAACGAAAGTGAAAACTCCGTCTTTCAAGCAATCCATGGCCTCCAGAGAGCTCTACAGGGTGATTACAAAGATGTTGTAAATATGAAAGAAAGCAGCAGGCAGAGATTGGAAGCCTTGAGAGAAGCTGCAATTAAGGTTAGTTCCTCTCTTGTTTATTACTAGAGCATTAATACTCATTATTTTAATTTTATCATGGCATGGTTTGTCTGTTTTAATACAAAGTGGATCTACATGAAACTTTAAAAGTTTTGCTGTTTAAAATGGATTTCGAATGAAGGATTTGCTCTCATTATTAAAATTAGAAGTAATTCTGGTTTAGAGCTTAAAACTTAATAGCAGTCCATAATTCTTATTTCAAAACAAAGCTAAGCATAATCATAGCACCTATACCAAATATGTTAAAGGGAGCGGAATACAAGAAGTGAGTTGGTGCACGTAAGACAGTTGCGCTAGATAAACCAGTGGGATTATCAAAGTGGAAATAATGCCTTGAGTTGGCAAAACACTAAGTGGGTTTTTTCACTTTAAATAAGAATTGCTCAACCGAAATCTATGATTTAAACAGGACATCTTCTTGTCTTTTATTTTCATATTTGTATAGGTGTGGGTAAAATGGACATGCAAACTATCAGATGACCAGATTTTTAATCTCAGTGTAGCACTCCTGACCTAAGAAGTGCAGGTTTGAAAGAGCCTAGTGAGATAATTTTGCCAGGAAAAGCACAGATGAGTAACAGTAGGGTACAAGTACTTAATGGAAAATTTGAGTTCTCATGTCAATGCAGTCCAGTTAGGGTGTGCACAATCTGTAACTGTCTGCTGGACTTGGTAATGCTCAGACTGTGTACTCAAAGTCTCCCATTGAGAGAAATTGTTGTTTAATTGATTTGGTATTTAAATTGCTCTTTTCTTTGCTCTACGTCTCAACCACTGGAGGAATATATTAAGAATTTGCTTTCTTTTCTGTCCTCTAAAAGAAGAGGCTGCCCTTGCATAAAGGAGCAAGAGAAACTGAAAAAAAAATATAATTGGGGTATAGCATCTGAGCTGGGAGCATCTCTGAAGGGCATTTATGTAAGAGATGTGCAGATCTTAACAGGTGAAGACGGCAAGAGATTATGTGCAAGGAAGTGTGCAGTCAATTGTGGCAAGAAAAGCTGGTCAAAGTAGAAGTTAGAGTGCAGCCTTGGGAGACTGGAGTGGTCTGTGCAGTGAAAACAAAGACTGAATTGCAACAAACTTGTATAGGGAGCAGCTTGGATATAGGGATGTTCCAATGAAGTGCTCAATATGACGTTGGTGTTGGTGCTTAATGGTAGTGACAGCCTCTGCTGCATAGAAATGGTAACAGTTGTCATGAAAATTACTAGATTTTTCTACCTTTTTTTTTTTGCAGAGCTCTTAAAATAGCAGCAGCAAAGCTGTCCAGAATCATCTTTCTCATTTACCTAATTAAATAATTATCTGTGTGTGATTATTTAAACGGGATATCTGTTGTCCTAACCTTACAATTATTACATACAGTGAAACAAAGGATAGTGGGAAAATGCATGCCAAAAAGATGAAAATTTCATGGGATGCTTTTTTTTTTTTCAGTTGTTCTTACTTCAGAAGACACACATTAAGTCCAATTTTGTTCCAGTTTCATTTTACTGTAGTGAATACTTTGGTGTACTCATAAGACGTCCTTTCTATTTTTTTTAAACAATATAAATGACTGTACAGGGTGCTGGACTCTTCCCTTCGTTTTATTTCTGTTGAGTTGCAGTATTTAGAAGTCTGTGGTGTTGGGATACGTATACCTGTCTTGCTGGTTTGGCTGCTGGGAAAAGGTATAGCGAAATCATCCATGGGTTGGGAAGGGAAGGAGGAAGAATCATAGAATCATTTAGGTTGGGAAAGACCTTTTAAGGTCAGTGAGTCCAGCCATAACCCTGCTCTACCAAGTCTGCTGCTAAACCATGTCCCTCAGCACCACGTGTACATGGCTTTTAAACATATCAAGGAATGGTGATTCAACTCTTGTCCTATCACTTCTTAAGCACATGAAGATAGCTTCTGCCTTCCTATAGAATCATTTAGGTTGGAAAAGACCTCTAGGATCATGAAGTCCAACTTTCATCCCAACATCTCCCTGACCCCTTTGATCATGTCTCAAAGTGCCACATCTACTCATTTTAACACCTTCAGGGATAGTGACTCCACCTCCTGCCCCAGACAGTCTGTTCCAATGCCCGACCACTCTTTCAGTAAAGAACTTCTTTCTAATATCCAATCCAAACCTCCCCTGGCACAACTTGAGGCGATTACCTCATGTCTTGTCATTAGTTACTTCGGAGAAGAGACCAACAACAGCCTCACTACAACCTCCTTTTAGGTAGTTGTAGAGAGCAGTGAGGTCTCCTCCAAGCTACACAATCCAGTTTCCTCAGGTGCTCCTCATAAGACATGTTTTCCAGACCTCTCACCAGCTTCGTTGCCCTTCTCCGGACCTGCTCCAGCACCTCAATGTCCTTCTTATACTATGGTGACCAAAACTGGACACGGTACTCAAGGTGTGGTCTCAAGTGCTGAGTACAGGGGTACGATTACCTCCCTATTGCTGCTGGTCACACCGTTTCTGATACAGGCCAGGATTCTGTCAGCTTTCTTGGCCACCTGGGCACGCTGCTGGCTCATGTTCAGTCAGCTGTCAATCAACCAACACCCTCAGGTCCTTTTCTGCCAGACAGATTCCCGGCCCCTCTTCCCCAAGCCTGTAGCGTTGTGTGGGGTTGTTGTTACCAGAGTGCAGGACCTGGCCCTTGACTTTGTTAAACCTCATGCAGTTGGCCTCTTTTGCTCCAGGAACCTGTGTGGAGGTTCAGTACAAAGCGACCAAATTTTACTTTTTATCTGCTTCACATTTCTTGGGTGCCTACTACTCAGATATTGATTGGAAAAAGTAACTCACAAGCAGTGCAAAGATACTTGCTCTTCTGAGTGTCTGTTTTTCATCCCTGATTATGGAGAGCAAGAGCAATAGTGTGTTATTAACCAGTGTTGCCCCAAAGTCTTACATAATATTACCTCATGTTGCTCATGTGTTTTTAGGTGTTCCAGTCTCCTGTTTACTGCACAATCCTTATCTGTATTACCTTGCTTAAAAGATTCTTTGGTATATACCTTGAGATCAGAGATCCCATCGTGAGTTGCAGAGCAGTTTGTGTTGTGATGCACTTCTGCTTAACAGGTAGCAGGCTGCTTGAGATAGCTTGTCCTTTCCATGGACACCTTTCTCTGTGATTGTCACACTCTACTGCTATGATGCTGGTCTGTACGTAAAAAGAGAGATGCCACTGTAACAGACTACAAAACCTTTTGCCTTCATTAATTAAAGGAACTTACACTTAAGCTCAGATTTTTCAAAGCTCTTCTACCCTGCTATTCAGAGAAAGTTAGCTTCTTGCAAATCAGAGTGCTTTTTATTTTTCTGCAGTTTACCTCTAGCTCTGTTCAGCCTGTTTGAGCAGACAGAAAGGACTGATCAACTCTCTCTGCCCAAAAACTTCCGTTTTTGAGGAGAAAGAATCTAAGGCTTATCAGTTCCATCTTGTGTTCTGAGTTGTTGCTGACTGGGGAAAGAATCTGCAGCTCATATGGAGGCTGGTTTTTACGTCTTTCAGGCAATGTCTGCTAGCAGAGAACAACGGATAGGAAATGTTTTTCCTTGAAGCTGTATGAGAGCGACTATGTCTCTTGCTTATGCGTTGCATAAGAACTAAAGCAGCTGACATCGGGCCAAATACATTAATAGTTACATTTTTCCCTACCTCAGTTATTTTGTGAACTGTGTAATTTTCATCATGCTGGTGAAACTATGGTAATTCTAAACACTAACAGACAGCAATTCTGTGGTTTCATCACAATCAGAAGTATTCATCTGCCTGTCAGGATTTTAAAAGGATTAATCTACTGTTGCAGGCTGTACTGAACATACTCTTGTCTTGGTGTCAGAGTTGATTAAATTATATGCATGTTCTTGCATGTTTCAAGGTGGAGAATGTCCGTCTGCAAACATGTGAAGGAGGGCACACTCTGGTTATTTAAACATAGGAGTTTAGGACCATTTTTGATGCCCAGGTTTTCTAAGATATCTGTGTGGGATAGGCAGATAAAACACACAACCTAAGAGAGACCTATTTTCTATCTCTTCTGTAACTAGGTATGGCAGGGCATCTAAAATGAAGACAGAAACTTGTGATTTTTGAGAATTCAGCCTGATCTAGAGGTTGCTTGTATTTTTTGCCTGGTCTGTTTTTATCCTTGGTAATATTGACTCTCTTAAAGAGGAGATGTAGGATCTCCCTAGTCTAAATATTCCCAGCATCCCGAATCTAACTGGAAGAAGGTTGCCATTGTCTGTTTCCTCATTCATAGTTGTTCTCTCTCAACCAGTGCATCTTTAAAAGAACGTAGACATATAAAGTGAGGCATCTTTTTTTTCATAAAAAACCCTCAAATTACACTCTGTCAATACACAAAGTATTATGTTCTGTTATAGCCTTGATAACCATGTAGAAGACACAGTGTTAAGTCCAGTTTTGATCAGTAAATGAAGCTTTGAGTTCTGTTTTTGAACCTGAAACATCCAAAGAGACACAAAATATCAAAACTTTACCAGTGAAGCTACTGAAATATTTTTACGCCATATCAAACCATATCAACATTTTTCTTTTCTTACTTCTGAAGCCTAGAAATGGACTTCAAAAGTCATTAGTGCAAGTTCATAAGAGGCTCAAGCTGAAAAGATGGACAAAGTCAAGTTTTTTACTTGTGATAGAGGAAGAATGCTTCTTGGGAAAGTTAAACAGGAGCCTCAGCTAGAGTGCTTGACTGCTCATCTGTATTCTCTCTCAGCTGCTTTTTTTTGGTAGCTGTTTCCACACTTATTGTAATAGTTGAAAACCACAAACAAACCTCTTCCTATGTTTATAAAATGGCTTATAGAATTAAGATTCATTGTGTTTTCCTTATGATTTGTTTGTTGTAGCCACTAATGCCATGCTTTCAAAGTAGTTATGCTTCCCTGCTGAAGCACTGAGCTCTAAAATTTACTTGGCTTTGAAGTGTTTCCTGGAGTTCCTCAAAGTAATTCCTTTCCTATATTTTCTGGATCGTAACCTTGGGGCAGCTCTACTGTATAATGGATTAGAAGAGGTGATTGGTGGACATTTGGTTTGCTTATTGTTTTTCTTGCCTGCTTCTCCCAATGAAAGTTGGCACAAGAGAAAGCAACCTTCAAATACCTTTATAAAGTCTATGTTGCTTTAGCAATTCCACTCATACGATGTTTTGTGTCAAAAGAAACATACATTTATTTCAAATGTTTTTCTGCTCAAAGACCTGGCCAGCACTTTATCTGTGTGTTGTAACATTCAACAGGAAGAAATGGAATATGTTGAACTCTTAGCAGCTGAAAAACATCAGGTTGAAGCCCTTAAGAACATGCAGCATCAAAACAAAAGCCTGTCAATGCTTGATGAAATTCTAGAAGACGTCAGGAAGGCAGCTGATAGATTGGAAGAGGAAATAGAAGAGCATGCCTTTGATGATAACAAATCTGTAAGTGATGTTTTAGATTCAGTCTTTTCATTGATGTGCATTTATGTTTTTAGTTAATATTTGTGCTCTTGTGTTAAATAGTTGTTAGGATTTTTGTGACTTTACAAAAAAAAACCAAACCAAAAAACTTATGGCTCTACATTTGTTTTTGCTTCCCTTTCAAAAGAAGAAAGTAGTGGTAGAATGATTACTGGTTAGGGGTGTGAAAATGGGATTAATTACTCCTTTTTGCTAGTGAGTTCTGGTTTTGATTTGAAAGCCCTCCCTGCAGCTACCACTTTGATGGTGACAAGTGTAGTTCATCTCACTGACACAGCTCATAAGAGTTATGACATCTTGGTGGTGTTGGGGGGGGCTCAGGTATTTAGACTTTGAAGGATAAGGAATTATGATGTTAAGCGTAGTCTCCACTGTTTTTCTCTTTCATTTTGTTGAGAAAGTTATGGGAGAACAAGAATCCTTGCAATTAGTTTTCACAGTCTGGGAAAAGATGTAGTGTTCAAGGTAAGGACCCAAAATGTGTTTGTGGTGTTGCTTTCTTCCATTTCTGACTTCCTCTGCTTTTCTTACCTTGGCCTGTTTGCGTCGATCACTGTTTCTACGTTGCATGATAGACAATATCACTCAGGTAAGGCTGCATGTGTTTGGAGCTGGGAGTACATCAGTTTATTCTGGTGTCCCATTATGCTGTCCTCAGAGACTGACTCTAAATTGCTCCTGTTTGCATAAATGTGAGTTGCAATTTTATTTGGCTTTTGCTTGAAAGGTTTCTGTTGATTAGCAGGTTGACTTCTGAGGTGGCCACAGCTCTTGAATTCTGTTAAGGAGGAAAAACAGTTGCTTCGTAGTAGAGAACCAGGCCATTTTTTGTACTTGGGTTGAGAGAAAGTGACAGCAACTTTTTTTTATGCACCAGATCGCAGCAGTTGTACCCAGTAGGAATCCTACCTAGCAGGACCAACAGCTGGGAAGGGATGAACTAGCTGGGGTGCCCTCTTCTGTTCCACTGGGATATAACGGCACATTTAAAAGACCAGGAATGAGGGTTCTTCTGCTACATCTGTTAATTGACAAAATGTGAACGCACTCTTTTTGTGAAAAAACAAACAAACAAACAAAAAACACAACAAAACAATCTAAGCTAACCTGCTTAATGCAAGACAAGTATTTGTGCACTGCATTGTTATGTAACAACCTGCTTTCAGGGATTGCTGTTTTAGGAAAAAACTCTGAAAACCCCTGTTTTCTCTCATTATGCCCTCAAGTTTAGGAGTATTTAAAAGCTCATCTACTCTTGCTCTTCCAGGACAGTCTGTCTTTTGTCTGTTCCTTTTTTTTTGTAAAAGTGAAAATGCACTATAATATCACATAATGTATGATTTTTGTATATGCTGCACAGAAAAAAACATGTTGTTTTTCATAGCTGTCTTAATTTTATAAACATTTGCCCTTTTAAAACCTAATACTGTTTCTGACCTAGTTTGTGAACTCCACTAGATGAGGAATGTATTTATTCAATTGCATTGCTTTGATACATTTTTAATTTTGATATACAGAGGTTTGGTTAGATTCCAGACACACAAGCTATCAAGTACAAAGGAACGTAGGGCAAACTCTATATGAAGTTGAGGTTCCAGAGCTTCAAAGTAGGTGCTTCACTGCTGGTGTACTTTATAAGATAATTTTGCTTAGTGAACACTATAGCTGATGTCGTAACATTAAATTCCCAAGAAGATACTAGAACAGATGTTGGCTTATTAGCATTTTGTTTTTAGGCAAAGTGATAGTCTTCTGCAAGATGGGAACACTGCACTGAACAATGAAATCATGCCAATGTGAAAGTCAGTGTAAAGGATGTTTTATATTGCAAAGCCAACATTTAACAGTAAGCTCTAAGCTCTGTTTAAGTATCCCTGGAGTAGCAACAAGGATGTAGGAGAGGTGATCAGGAGCAAAGATGACAGAAAACCAGTACAATTGGGCATTTACTGTATATTCTGATTAGAAACAGTTCTTCATGTTTGCTGACTTGTAAGAAAGCCTTCCCTCTTTGCTCCAATACTGTGAAAATAGTTTTCATGTATGTGGCATGTAGCTGCTCCTGCTTTCTCCTGTCGGCTGAAAACATGGTTTGGTCTTTTAGACTTGGCAACAGACACCTCATACTGGAATGCAAAGTAGCCTGGTAAGTGGGGAGCTTAGAGAGGTAAAGACAAAATATATATAAAAAGGCAGATTTGAGGTGAAAAAGGGTGAGAAGAAAACTTTCACAATGTGTAAAAATAAAATGGTCATCAGCCTCTCACTCCAACAGCTAAAAATGCTGATGTTTGAGGCAGCTATTTTATGCTTCTAAATAATTCTGCAAACATCATCATTTGTTTCAAATTCCTTTTTTCTCCCCTCTGTCCGATTCTTAGTGAATTCCAGTTCTTTAGAGGCCCATCATATTGTGTCATGTACAAAACCAGAGAAGTGGTCATTCCCACAATAAAAGGGTTTTTTTATTTAGTTGTGCACACACACACAAATGTAAGGAGTGGAAGAAAAGGATAAAAATTGCAGGTTAAATAGTAAATATTGAAAATGTAATATTTGCCTACCAGTTTGGGGAAGTGTGC
Organism: Brachypteracias leptosomus; assembly: GCA_013401335.1. NCBI lineage: Eukaryota > Metazoa > Chordata > Aves > Coraciiformes > Brachypteraciidae > Brachypteracias > Brachypteracias leptosomus. The sequence continues at coordinate 7,351 of VYZX01017328.1, read as the reverse complement.
TGGGGCATCAGCAAAGAAAAACAGGCTGGTTTATAGGTGGTTTATGTGAATGTATTTCTTTAAGTTGTGGAGTTGCTTGGGCAAGATTCAGCAATCCAGAAAAATTGAATGTTTTGTAGTTAGTCATTGAAATTACAACAGCCTACTCTCTTTACTAGAGTCTAAAAGAAGTAACAACCTTAATTGTTTCTGAATATTTTTAAAATCCATGTTATTTAAAATACAGTGACTAATTAAATCATCCTGGTGTCTTCCACTTTGTAATTACAGGCACTGAAGACAGAGCTAGGTAGAAACATTTCTTACCGTC
>VYZX01017327.1:8998-22840 GCA_013401335.1 Brachypteracias leptosomus | reverse complement strand
TGACTCATCTCATGGGGGCAAAGCCTGAGCTGTTAAATCTGTGGCAGCAAAACACAATTTTTGAACCAAGTCGTCATTTTCAGCATCAATAGAAGGTCATGCCCTTGTCAGCTGGCACTGGTTCAACATAAGGTTCCAGTCAGAATTGGCTGCATTATGCTTAAAGCTGTTCTTTAAGAGACCTTCACCCTTTACTCTGTTAGTAACCGCTGATACGGTGGGTCTCCTGAATATTTAGAAGAGACCTACTAAGATAGTCCTTACTGCAGTTATTCAGAGCGTATGCTCATTAGAGTTTGGTAACTGGTCTGGCAGAAAGAAGTTTGTTCAAGCTCATGATACCACACTAAGTGCTCTTTTTCCATAATTTCTTCTCTTAGTGTTGCGTGTTAAGCCATGATGCTTACTTGGCAAGTTCAAAGTACAACTCCACTTGTACCGCTTCTGTAGTTTCACTGTTGGCTTGGTTCCTGAGAAATGCAGACCTTCTGGGACCTGGAGTTTGGCAGACTAAACTTTTTAAACAAGGTTGTAAGTGATGACTGAGAATCTTGTTCTCTTGCTTTGCTGCTTGATTTACCCAGTGTTCTGCTCAGCTGTGCTGTGCGAGGATAACCACAGTCACATCCACTCTTCGCGGCTGTAAAAGTTAGAGTTGTGTTTAATGGCAGGTGATTCTTCTCGTCAAGAATTCTCTCGTCTGATCTTTTCACAGTGCGTGTCTCATATGCTTGAATTTCTCTTCCCATGAGTCAGGTGCTGAGTAGTGGTTAGTTTTTAATCAAGGGAAAATTACCAGAATATGGGGCATACTTTTTGAGCTGTTACTCAAAAGATAAAGATTTATAACATACTTAGATGTAAGTTATAATATATAATATTATAATTTCTTCCTGAAATCTTCCTAGGTGCTACAAGCATGTATAGGTAGCAGAGTACCCAGATTTGTAACTCTAGTGACATGTTGATTCATATTGAAAGCATAAATTAAACCAGCCTCCCATTCAGTTTTTTATTTTCTTAATCAGTGAGATTCTTAACAGTGATTTTCCTTTTTTTTTTTAAATTTTCCACATTTTTTTAAGGAGTAGGAGCTTTTAAAATGGCTTACACAGAATTGCCATACTTAGTTAAAAAATTTAGAAGAGTCAGTTTGAGATTTGTTGCAATGTTTCAAAACTTAAGCTATTAGTGGCTTTTTAAGAATCTGTAACATTACCCTATGTTGTCTGTTTAATATTATTTCTGATTGTTATCACTGTTTGCAATTCTTTGTGGTTGGGAGAAATTGTGTGTTTGCTTTTTTTGGGGGGAAAAAAAAAACCAAAAAACAACAGAGTGAGCAATGGCAAGATTTTGCTTCTGACCTCTGGATTGAATTGCTCAGCAGGCGAGGTCTGAATTGCTAATAAAAACGAAACTTTTTGAGTAAAATTCTTGCCTGAGGTTGGATTTGTACTGATCCAACACGTTTCTTATGATTCTACCATCTCCCTCATTGCTGTTCTGGAACAACACGACCCCTTTAATGAAATTTTGGTTTGTGACAAACTGAATTTCCGTGTACGTGCTCCCCTTGCTCGGATGTTTCGTGGCTGTGATGAGGTTTCTCCTTTGTTCTGCAGTACTTAAAAGCATTTACTTACCAGAGTTGAAGATAAAGAAAGCATCCTGTTTACTAATTAGATAAATTTTCATCAAGTGTCATCCTAAAGTCATTTGAATTACTATAATAAGACACAGTGTTGCCTTATAGCTTGTAAATTATGAAATGAAACATAAAAAATACTGTGGAAGGGGTAGGCACACATGGAGAAACATACAGGTTTTGTAAGGTACCCAAACACTGACTGGCTCACAAGAATGGGGGGAAAACCCCCAAAGTCTTCCTTCATAAAAGCACTCTGCAGATAGCTGTGTTCGTGGGGTTTTGGTCTCAGAAAAAAAAAAAATTCTCTTATATAGAAAGCTATTTTTCCCATTGAATACATGTACATCTTTTATGGGGCTGTGTTAGTTTTTACTGGTATTAGTGGGTTCAGGTTGGGCCTTCTGTGTGAGCACTCTTCATTGAGGACTGAAAAAAACCCCCAACAAACCAACAATAAAATATGGCAAACAAGCAACACAACCAAAAAACCAACCCCAGGAAATAAACCCACCAAAACAAAAACCACAACCCAAACAAACCCAAGTTATTTGTAATACCAATTACTTCAATCCTTGCTCTTAGGGGATGTGCTGTATGTTGATGTGACTGCCCTACAAGTCCAGGCTAAACAGCAGCAGCAGGGCCAATGCTGGTGGTGCTTTGGCACTGTGGTGTTACAGCTGCACTTGGGCAGATATGTTCCTCTGTCTTGCCCAATATCTAGTAATAATCAAGAATTCTGTGGTACTACCATTTAGGTATCTTGCTTCCTTTTAACTTCAGAAATTCCATAGAGGAATTGGGATCCAAAGTTTCTTAGATTTTAAGGTCAGAGTAAAATTTATTCTCTTCCTTCTTGTAACCCCAATGCTGCTCGCTCTTAGTGATCTACATTGCGTGACTTCAGCTTGCTGTGTGTGTATGGAATCAGATATGTTTCTAGTTTGGAAACAAAGGCAGGTAAAAACAGTTGGAAATTGACTTTTCAAGTTAAAATAAACACAAAGAACAGTTGATCAAGACTTGGCAGAATGTAGCCCAAGACAGTGTTTGTGTTCCCTGGGAATTAACACTTGATTTGAAAAATTCTCCAGTTTCCTTGTAACTTCAAGTATGTATGTCTTCTGTGGAAAATATTCTTGTATGTACAAATGTAACAAGTGTTAGGTCATTAAAATCAAATTTATGGTCCAGAAAAATACAGTTAAGCAAAGAGATGAGAAACATCTCAGCTACTTTGCATTTGTTACTGTACACTTAAATGATTTTTGTATTTTGTGACCCAGAGATTTCAGTACTTGTCCATGTACTAGAGCATTAAAACCAGGTAAGAAATTTGTACCCTGAACTTGAATTTCAGGAACTAGAGGCTGATGAAAGTCTTGCCTTGGCTATTTTGAACTAGGGATAGCAGCACGGTTTTTGCAGGTGTTTGGGCTGTGGAGCTGTTCGTAGAGTTGTCCCTTTACTTAGGTTCACAAGCCATTAGTCACATAAATTAGAGTTTTTGTTCAGAGTTTGATCTTTCTTATGTTTTTCAGGGATATTCATAACACTGAGTTGTGCTTTTATAAACAAGGAAAGGGGCCTAACCACTTGCCAAAAGAGTGGTAAGAGTTGTCAAATATTTCTTTTATTAGCTACACACGTTCATGCCTGTGAAACCTAGAAGGCAAAATTGTTACGAATTTAATCCTACTTGCTATTTACTGTTCCAGACAGTCTCACAATTGTCATTCTTTAGTCAACAAAGTGATGAAAGACTAAATTAATTTTATAATAATAGTCTTTAGTGGCCTTTTATTCAAACAGTAGGACTGTTGAATTGTGTATGGCTAAAATATGCAGGAGTTTGAGTTGGTCTGCTTGGAATAGCGAACCACCATATAAAACCAGATATCTGTATAATCAAAATGTAAAATAGTTAACTGCATATAATTTAATAATAAAACTTCCAAAGCTTTATAAATGGGCCTTTTCACAATGTTTTGTTCTGCTGCAGTCCTCCTTTTAGACAAGAGATGAACTGGCTTCACACTCCATAACTGCCTGCTCTCAGCCACTCTCAAATTTTGCGTTCAGTTGTCCCATCAGACTTCCTTTGAGCTGTTCTCTGAGCTCTGTAGGGGAATCTGTTGCATGTGAATGTAACACAGGTACAAGTTCAGCGGTTGTCTACTTGTGTGAAGGGATGTACGGCTTTCTGCAGTGTTTGGCCCTTCCACTGACTTACTGGTTTTAGAATGAAGGGTCCTTGTCAGAACAATACAGTCAGCATAGTCAAAGACCAGGCAATTTATTAACTGGTATGACCCTCATGATTTGGGAAGTTATTCCTGAGATAAATACATAATTTTTCTTACATAAGGAAAAGCCATCTATGTTGGGTTAAAGGAATGTAATTAAAAAACAGTTGGTCTTTTAAATGACTAAAATCAAGAGACAGCTGTACTTGCTGAATGAATAAAATTGAATAATTCAAACTTGTGAAAACCTTAATTTTTTAATTTAACTTCTTTTAATAATCTCTTTCTAGCTTTGTTTTAGGGAAAGTAGAATTTTGGGTGAAAGACGAGAATACTGTTTATACAGTACAGGCAAAACTGAAATTTACTGCTTCTTAATATTCTAAACAATATAGAAGAGGTGAGAGATTTCTTAGGAGACTTTCCACTGTAATGGTTATCCTGAGGTGTAATGTGTGGTACTTAGTTGCTAGGGATGAAAGTGAAGAAAGTGGCAGGAACTAGAAAAAGTTCTCTTAACAAACAGCCTCATTACTTGCTCAAAATTAGGAAAAAAAGTAGCAGGCAATCAAATGAGCTGCTGCTTGTGGATTCTTGAGCACATGTTATGAATCTGCAGTGTATTTGTGAACTAAAGGAATGTACAATTTTGAAAATGTTCCTGCTCCTTCTATGCTGAACAAACAGTAGTAATTGTGGTATCATTACCCAAGAAATTTTTTACAGAGTTTATGACTAAGACTGATCTACTTGTTTCAGAAGTAAGGTATGCTCTGTACTCATTTTAAGGAGTGTGTCACCCTTAATCAGGAATGCTGTACATCTTCAGAGTGATGGTGCTTTCAATTTATTGCTTGTCAGCCCTGAAGAATGCTGATTGGTTTCCTGACAAGTGCAACTCATAGGCTGAATCTGCTCACTTAGAAAACAATTTGGGGTTTATTTTGATTGGCTATTGATTTGTGGCTTTTAATGATAAAATAGAATTGCATTTTTTTGCAATAGGCGTCTTGATGGAAAATTTGAAAAGTTGGAGCTGTTTGGAACTGCTCTTACTCCCACTGAGGTCAACAGCAGAAGTTCTGTGGCTTTCAGTGGGAGTAATGTTCTGCTGTCTGAATGTGAAACTTGTCCTCTTCTTTCAAAAAATGCTCGTGGTAGTCTATTGTAGCTGGGATTACATGAAACTAATGTACTACCTGGTTAGGAAAAAGATATTTCCTAAGTAGGAGAAAAGTTTTAAACATTTCTGTTATGACAGCACTTTTTTTTTTGTTTTGTTAAAGCTCTGGAAATCATTGCACCATAAAAACTGGTTTTATATAGTTATGTTGCTTATATCATCTGGAGTGTTTTGTTATGTTATATGCAGGAGTAGGTCTAAACAGAGTGCTTTCTCATGAGGCAAGAAAGAGAATTGCAAGAAAAATACTTATTGGAATAGTGGTAGACATGGCCTAATTTCTACACTCACAGGTATTGCTGGTCACCTAGACGGGGAATCTAGCTTAGGGAGAAAGCATGCAATTTCATGAATAGATGTAAAGTTTTCAAAACTGTATATTGGTTCTCAACTCTTAATAAAAGCTTAATATAATATTAGTGGCATTTTCATGGATGTAATTTAAGAAAAAGCATTGTCCTAGAGTGGAAAAAAAAATAATGAAAGTTATTGCATAGTGCCTACAGTATCTCACTTTTCAAAATGTTCACCTTTGAAAAAATAATTTATCTATTGCAAGTGAATTTGGCATAAAAGCTTCTAGTCAATGGTTGCTTAGAAATGATTTGTGAAACATGAAAAATAACTGCCTTTTCAGAAATGAATACTAAGTAGATGTTTCCAGGACTGTGGTTGTGTGATTTAAATGGTCAGTTTTGATTGTCGTGTGCAAAACGGGAGTTGACTAGATCTGAATCATCTTCCAGGCTGCTGCATTTCTGACCTGAGCCATCCAGAACCATGTGGCTTTTATCTGTTATGAACATTTCTTTCCTTGTAATTTTTTTTCCCCTAATTTATTGCTCATAGATTAATGTCTGCTTATTTTAGGTTTCTACCATCTTTTCTGGAACAATCAAGCATGATGAATTAATCGTGCTTAATTGATGGATTGCTCTAGATTAATCAAACTCCTACTTAATATGCTTGATATTTCTTGCAAGTAAGCTATTTTTAAAAAAACTCACTGTAGCTAAGTTTATTATAAAACTAATTCTTGGCCATGTCAGATTCTTTGTCATGCTTGGTAAGTGCAAGACTATGACCTAAATAATCAAATGACCCAAAGATAGTGTTTTAGCTTGTAAACATTTGCAGCATAAACAAGTCTGAGCTGAGTAATTTTAGAAAGGAATTTCCCTTCCATGTAGTGTATATTATATGTAGCTGCTAGTGACTTTTTTTCATATGTAGCTCTTGGAATTATACTTATCTGGTTTATCTGACATCAAATTTGTTTATCTTGAATTTGAACTTTGAGTATTGTCTCTGCATGACATAGTTTACAAACTAATCCCGATGACTTACTGCCTGTTGTATGCCGGAGAATTTACTTCTATGTGATTATCTTTAGTTAACAATCATGCAAGCCTTCCAGAATGGCTGATGTGTGGTAATTTTGCCTTCGTTATTATCCACATAATTCTAGTGCCTTTGGTGTTGTTGAATTGGTTTGAAAAAGAATGTTGGATTCTTAAGTACAATACTCGTGGGTTTAATTTCATGTATTTCTGATAGTCTCATTTGGAATAATTCTATAATTCCCCATTATAAATAGTTACTTGTTTGAAAGCATGGGGAATTTGCCTTGATGCTGCTTATGACCTGGTGTGGTTTATTGATGATCATGAGATCCAGGCATCTGAAGAGCTGAACTCCTGTGAAGCTGTGTGAGGCTGGGGTTGATGGGAACACGAGCTAGCCTGGCACTCTGCAGCAGTGGCTCAGCAGGCTGTGGCCGTTTTCTTTCCTCCAGTTCACTGGTGGTGCAGTTACCTAGGCACAAGAGAAGATAGGTTGTATGACTACAAATAATATTTTATGGTTTGATCAGGTAGGGTTTAATAAATTATAATTCACTTTAGGGAGCATCCAAGCTACTGCCATACTGCTTATCAAAGTATCTTGCAAAAGCACTTTTCTGTCTGAAATAGAATTTCATTGCATTGCCTGGGTAGGGTTGGCCTTAAAAGTGGACTTTCAGGTAGCTGAAGTCTGTATGATACTTTATGTGTCTTCTTGCTTTCTATTTTCTGGCCCAGAAGAAACTTGCTTCATCAAAAATACAGCAGTGTTCAAAATGTGCGTACTTTTCTGGACCAAGAGACTGATAATCAGTTGACAGTGTGTGCATGAAGAAACTGCTAATATACACTTATATAGAGGACATGTACATCTCTGTACACATTAGTATTGAAAACAAACATGTAATTTCTGATCCTGTAGATCTGAGTGTTTCAATCCTGGTTAAACATAGAATGTAACTCCTCTGTGATAGCTCTGCTGGTGTATTCCCTGAAGCCATACTGAATTTCCCTCTGGGAGATTCAATTTAGGATTTAACCTGTATTTCCATAGCAAGAGTCATGGTAGTTCTTCTCAGTATTCATTTTGTGTTCTTGGAAACAGCTCTGGCAATACTGGAGTAATATTAGCATGGTCTATTAAAACTACAGTGAATAAAACTTTAAGACCCAATCTCTTGATCTACATTTCTTACAGCAACATCTAGTAGCATTGGCAAGGCATAAATGTTAGACACATTTTCTAGTTTTATTTAGATCTATTAAAACCCCTTCCAAGCTGATAAAGGAAATTTAGATGATGAAAAGAATTAAACAAAAATGTTATCTTTAGAAATACCTTACAATGCCTGCTCCTTAGTATGCCCCCCTCAGAAACATTCTCTTCAGTTAACTTTAAATTACAGAATGGAAACAGATGCAATTTGAATGCAGCTATTTTCAACTGTTGCACCATGCTTTGGAGAGTGTTTTTAATTGCTGTTTCTTTTTTCAAGTGTTAAAAAACAGGACAGACAGCTTAATTTGGCTCCTGCTACTTTCTTGATTCCTTGTAATTCCAGAATTATTCTTCCCATTGTAAACTTTCAAATTCTGCCTTAAGAAAAGCTTTATGGTAAACATTGATTAAACATTGCTCTTATTTTTTGTTTTCTTAAATCTATATGATGTGTAAATTGATGCTGTTGGCTTCAACAGGGATGTCCATGAAATGAGTTTTCCAAAACTGACTTGCCAGCTTTGCAGTAGAAACTTGTTGAAAATTGTCAGTAAGAAATTTATATAAAGGGTCTTCCTGTTAAAAAGCTGGTGACTGTTTAATTTTGAAATAGGCTCTTTAAATACCTACATAGTCATGTCAAGAGCATTAAACTCTAATAAAACAATCACCTTTGCCTTTTAGATTTAAAGCTGAATTTTGCCTCCATATGAAGGGTTACGCTTGAACAGCTGCAGAGATGCATTGTCCCATGAGAGCTCTGGCAGGGATCGTTTCCCTGCACCGCTGCCTTCAGAAACAGAAGAGAAATATGCCCTGCTATGGCTCGGAAGCTAAAAGCATCCCTTGTTCCTCCTCTCCTTCCTGACTGGAATTCCAGTAATTGTTGCAGCTTTAGCATCGCCCACATGAGTAGAAGGGGAGACTTTTGTTTCTTGCAACTGCTGCCTACTGTTGCAAAGATGGATCTCGGGCATTTTTGACTGGGGATGTGAGGGCATATTTATCTCATTAAAGTCATCAGGAGCATATACTTACATTGACATTATTTTCAGCATCTTCTTTTTTCTAATTAAGTTATAGCCTATTGTAGAATCATTCTTTTGCTTTCCTGAAGTGTTTATTCTCCGTCAGATAACTGTAGAAAATCCAAATTGATAGTTACCTCAATGAGCTGCATGACAGGAGATTGATTTCATAAGGCTGTGATGGATCACAGCACGTCTTGTCTTGAGAATTTCTTCTCATGGCACTAGGCGTTTGTGGAAATATCTGTGGTTTTTTTTTTTCAAGTTTTATTATATACATGTAAGGGATGTTCTTTTACAGCAAAGATGTAACAATTTATCTGGTGACAAAGATAAAATTATCAGCATTCTTGGAGGAAGTTTGGATTTGGTTTGGTAGTTGCATGTCACTCTATGGGTATTTATAGATAGAGAGGGCAGCACAAAGGCTAGATGCTTTCCAGCATGTGTTAATGCAGTAGTATATCTTTCAAGAAGCTTTTTTTATTAAGCCAAATTTGGAAATATGTTTGGAAACAGCCTTGTCACACGTCATCAAGGTCAGAAGGGAGAGAAAGCAGATACTTTCGACTAAGGTTTTGTGAAAGGAACACAGAAAGTTAAGTGTTTGGTAACCAGTAAACTAGTCTCTTTGTGCCTCTTGAAAAGTCCTGCGGTAGGGATGACTCAGTCTTCTGTTCAGTGAAATGTTCAGCTCATGTTGCTGCTTGGGACTTGAACATTCAACTTGCTGGGAATACACTTGGTAAAACACACTGATGATGGATTGTGAATCTGAAGTGTTGAAAGTGGTATCAGATGAAAGCCTGAAGTGCACAGTGTGGAAAAAGCCACAGTTGAGGTTGGGAGTGTGGTATCTATACTTCAAAATACTCTACTCGTTGATGTAGTGGAGAACAGATTAATTGTCCCTCTCTGTTCATAGACAATGGAGGCTTTTTTGGACATAGCTGAAGTGCTTTGAAAAGGGCTTCTTCCAGCTCTAGTATTGACTTTATCACACTTTGCTACAATCAGTTCAGAAGAAATGAGAACAGTTGGTTTCATGCTAGAGCAATTCAGGGGTATGTGGTGTAGACCAACTCATTGCTTTGAGTTCTGGCTTAGAACACCTTGTAATTTCAAATAAACATGAACTGAAAAATACTTACTTTGAGCGCTGGACCTGACTAACAGCATCATAACACTTTTCTGTGTTTGGTAATTTAAGCTTATTAGTTACAGTTCTGGGAATCTGCCATGTGTGTTGGTGGCACTCACTTTATAATAAAACCCCAAACCACTATACATCAATTAGATTACCATTAGTCCCTAGATCTGGAGGTATGCAGCCTTATCAAATGCAGTCTTAGTAACCTGTGTGTGCCAGTGACATTGTAACGTAAATGCTGCTTTGAGTTCATTTTTTTTTAACCAAGAAAAACTTCACTGATTTATCGGATTTATTCCAGATTTAAACTGCTGTAAAATTGTACTACTGCTGTGTAAACACTTTCTGCCAGCAGGTGGAAATACATATACAACTCATCCATTGACTTATTTCTGTCTTTGGCTGATGTCTCTCTCCCAGTGACTGAAGCTGAAGGTTTGTGAAAATCCTATTTAAGATTTGCAACATAATGGATCTTGCTGTGCCAAAATTTACAAGTTCAGCTTTTTTGTGGATGCCTAACTACTCTTGGACCTGTCAGGTGTTCCATCTGTGCTGTAGCATTATCACTGATGCTTCTTACATAATTATTGCTTTTTGTTTAAGAAATGACTGTTTCAAACAAATATAAGCAATATCTTACATAGAAATAAAAGTGGATGGGGAAAAGGTAGTTATTTTTTAAGTATTAAAGGCTGATACTTTCCTGTCAAAAATATTTACTAGCAATAAGGAATCACCTCCTTATTGAGGTGATTAAGATTTCTCACCTGAATCAAAGATTCCTTAAGATTCCTCACCTGAATCAAAGGAATAAAATGGAAAAGGGAATTGTGCTGTCTAGAACTAGAGGAGCAGATGATCGTGGAAGGGTGATTTTTCACCTGTCTGATGTTAGTAAATTTGAACTGTATATTGAGGCAGATCGGGAAAGGAGCTTACTTTGCTAGGGTGAGACTCAGCTGCAGATATTGTCTTGCTTTTACCCCCTGTTAGTGTTCCAGGACTTACCTGTGAGTGGAAAGTAGATCCTGAAACTAATGTGGTTGTTCCTAGGTAGTTCTGTTATCACACATAACTTTCCTCCAAAGAGCATGAGGACAAAGCATCTTTTACTAAGTAAAGGCAACAGTGGTAATGGGGAAGAAATAAGTATTGCTCTGTCTATATGGAAAAGTTACTATGGAATAAGCTGGGATGTGAATTTACATTCTTTCACTGCTCACTGAACTTTCCATTCTGTGAGGTCAAGGTGTGGACGGTTTTGGAAGTTGAGAAGGCCAGCCTGTGCTTTTTTGGGGGATTAAGAGTGTCATGGAAGGTAATAAGTTCAGTGCCCTCTCTATGTAGTGAGGGCTGTCAGCCTTTGTGTAGTGGTTTTGGGAGAAGGCACAGTCATCAATCAGTTGTTGTAGCAGTAATAGTGGGAGGAGTGCATGAGTGTTTTTGAGGAACAAAAAGTTGCTACTGTTTAACAAATGATAAACTAATTTTTTGCTGTAAGCTTTCATCTCTTTCCATGCCAGTACTTAATTTTCAGGGGCCAGAGACTTTTAATGCCAAACTTTTTCAATTATTTGAAGTGAGCAGAATTAATGGTGCCTTGTTGTCAGGTTCTGTTTTATTTGGTGTATGGTAGCAGTGGGCTGGTTATTATTTGACCAAAACACTTCCTTTTCAGTGCCACTATCATGCATATGTGTATAGTAAAGATAAAGAAAAAAAAAAGAATAAAGTGTTTACAGAGTGGTGAGTGTTCTGGGAATCCTTTAGTCTTAGAAACATGATGGAAAGTGTGCAGGTACCCTCACTTTTAATCCTTATTCCCTCCACTGAAATTTGACTCTCTTAGCAGTGATTTATAAGAAATAAGGAGCTGTTACAGAGATGACTACAGACAAAGCTATCTGTGGTAACATCCATCTGAATAACATCTATAGTAACATGAGGAAGACATCTTAGGGACATTAATACTTGGGTGTTCAGATGAAGGCTAACTCTGTAAAGGAATTTGGAAGAAGATTCTTTGAAGTGTGTGGCTGGGTGATGGTGGAAGCAAGGGGTGGAATAGCACATGTCTGGACTTACAAAATGTCTAGAAAAGCTGTTTATCTAAGTGTGTTGACACCTGCAATATTTGGACCATTCAGTTTGTATTAAAGCTATGTCAAAAGAAGCTAAATAAAGAAAACACACGGGATTTTGAAGCTTGAGATGCTGCATTTATTTATTGTCTTTAATCCCAGCAGGTACCAAGGTGAATTAGGAGAGCTTGCTAGTAAATGTGTCATGTTAGCCAACTTTCAAGCTGAGCAAATTACTGACTGTACTCAATGGGGTGCATAGTTTTTCAGGAGTGGAAGAGTTATATACAAACTGGAGACTGGGGAAAAGGTCTTTACTCAGAACAGAATTTGTCAAGCAGGCACACGTGCCATGGAGTTGTTCACGCTTGCTAATGGCTGACTACCTCACAGCTCAGTTTAAATGTGAAAGCTCTTTCCTTCCTATTTTCTTTATAACACACCAAGAGGAGAGGGCACTACCGCATCACCTGGCGTGTTACCTCGAGAGCTGATCACACCCGGCTGAACTTGAGAGAGCAGACAGCTCACAGCATAACACTATTGTCGTTCCTTTTCTTCCCTGCTTGGTAAATATTATAGCTATTTCTTTTTTGCCTGAAAAGCACAGAATTATATCTCTCTACACCTCTGATCAAGAGGTACAAAGGGCTTCTTTCCTAGTAAACAATTAAATAGGAAAAGATTACCTAGCCTTTCTGAGGAAACTCATTTAAAATGAAAGAAATAAGAATACTTTTTCTCTTTCTGAATAATAATATGCACAGATTACACTTTGCATTTTGGTCCAAAATCCAATCAATTCTTTTTATTTCTGCATATAATGTAGTTCATTGGCGTTTTGGGGAAGAGACACACTGGAAACCAGTGTGTATGGATTTTTTTTTTGTTTCTTAAAGCAAGTTATTTTGGTGTAATGAATTAGAAGCCCATCCTCAGTCAGAAACATCTGATCAAATATGAAATAAATAACCAGACTCTATTAAAGTCTGTGACTAAAAGTGTAAATTTTGATATGATTCATCCAAATCTGTAAGTGTAAAATACAGTAGAAAAAATTTGATCTTGATCCACTAAAGTTAATTGGAAGAAATGCAGTGCAGGAGAGAGTGGCATTTTGTTTTGTCATGTTGTGGCCACAGGGTATTTTAGAATAGTCTGAGTTTGTTAAAAGGCAGATTCTGCTGGAAGGGTAAATGCAGGATTGTATTTGTCAATTTATAATAGGAGAGGAATTTCATTAGCACTAGTATTCATTTGTGTTGTGGGAGGAAGAGTAAAATAGATTCTCATTGACTTAAAATGTCACTGTCAATTCTAGCTGCTGGAGTTCTCTGCTGTTTGTTGACTGAATCTATGGAAAGAAATGGGGACCATGGGTCAGCCCTGTTCTCTCTAATTAGAATCTTTGGGGTTTTGTGTGGGTTTATACGTTTGGGGTTTGTTGTTGTTGTTGTATAACATTGTGCTTTTTTTTTTTCTTCTAACACTCAGGCACTCTTTGCTTCTGATAGTGCTTCATTTTTATTTCTGTAATGCAAACTGTCCTCTCAATTGCAGAAGCATAATTTGTTGTGCCTGTACTTCATACTTTCTCTCCCTTCTCTCTTGTAAAGTCCTTGACATTTCTTCACTTGGTTTATCCAAAATAATGTTTACATGATTTTCTTGTTCCATTGCTGGCTGTCCTTTCTTCAGTGGTTCTGTCAAACATTTTTATTTATGTCCTTCAAAGTCAGCTGTACAGTAAATCGGTGTATCATTATTCTCTCTTCGCATTCATTCCATCTTCTGTCTTTCCAAGTTTTGTTCCTAGTCACAAATTTCAGTATACTTCTTAAAGGGCATAATTCAAAATCAAGTTCTGCATACTAGTGGAGAGATACAGGTGATTAGATTTTGCTTTGGCTTAAACAGAATAATCATCATCTCTGCCCA
>VYZX01017324.1:227089-271764 GCA_013401335.1 Brachypteracias leptosomus | reverse complement strand
GAGGTCTCACCAGGGTGGAGTAGGTCCCTCCACAAGATTACAGGTGTAGCCCGAATTGCCCAGGTTTGGGACCTGGTATCATGCCGAGAAATGATCCTGTGAGGAGGAACACCAGAGAAGCGCAGGCAGCCAGACTGCCTCCTGCCGTACCACTGCCAATTTTGGGGGATTTAGATGGTTGGAAAGAGCAGAACCCCAAAATATCTAACGGGCCAACACAGCAGCGACCCCGGCGCGAAACTCCGGCGAGCGGGACGGAGGAGGGAGAGCTGGGTGTCCACTCCTGGTACGAGGGGCCCCGGTCCCGGCCGCTCCGTCCGTCGGCGGGACCCGTGCTGCCACCTGCCGGTCCCGGTGCCCTGCAAAGCCCCGGAGCCAAACCCCGGCAGCCCCCAGATCTTCTTTCTCCCTCTGCTTTGTGCACTGCACAAATCAACTTAGACTCATAGAATCACCTGTTTTGTGGTTTATTTGTCTGGGACCAAGCATGTCCCCAGCATGTTTTATCCTGTTTTGTAAGGCAAATATCCATAACACATACTGCACGTTTCGCAGGGGAGATGCTGGAAAAAATACATCTGAAAGAAATGGTAAGAACTTTTTTTCTTTGCAATAGCTTGTTTCTGAAGTAATTCCTCCAGTTTTTGGTCTTGCCAATACTGTCAAGTCACATATAATGTATATATATATATGTCTGCAATCTTGATTTTCCTACTTGTCCAGGTAATTGCACCTGCTCCCTTCCATCTGAACATCAAGTTTTCTTTTACACAGAAAAGAGAAAGGGCGCTGAAAGGACAGATATGGTGCTTTAAGCATTTGACACTGTTTCCCACAGCATTCTCCTGGAGAAACTGGCAGCTCATGGCTTGGTCAGGCATACTTTTCACTGGCTTAAAAACTGGCAGAGTGGCCAGACCCAGGTAGTGGTGGTGAATGGAGTTCAATCCAGTTGGTGGCTGGTCACAAGTTATATTCTCTGGGGCTCAGTATTTGGGCCAGTTCTGTTTTGTATCTTTATCAACAATCTCAATGAGGGGATTGAGAGCACTCTCAGTAAATTAACAGATGACACCAAATTGGTCAGGAGTCTTGATCTGCTTGAGGGCAGGGAGGCTCTACAGAGGGATCTGGACAAGTTGGATCAATGGGTCAAGGCCAATTGTATAAGGTTCAACAAGGCCAAGTGCCAGGTCTTGCACAACCCCATGCAACACTACAGGCTTGGGGAACAGTGACTGGAAAGCTGTCTGGCAGAAAATGACCTGGGGGTGTTAGCTGATAGCCTGCTGAATATGAGCCAGCAGTGTGCCCAGGTGGCTAAGAAGGCCAACAGCATCCTGGCTTATATCAGAAATAGTGTTGCCAGCAGGACTAGGGAAGTGATCATCCCCCTGTATGTGGCACTGGGGAGGCTGTGCCTTGAATACTGTGCTTAGTTTTGGGCCCCCCACCACAAGAAAGATATTGAGGTGCTGGAGTGTGTCCAAAGAAAGCCATTGAAGGTGAAGAAGTGTCTGAGGAAACTGGGGTTGTTTAGTCTGGAGAAAAGGAGGCTTGGGGGAGCCTTTATCACTTTGATAAGACTTTATCTGATTTATCTGCCCGAAAGGAAGTTGTAGTGAGGTGGGTATTAGTCTCTTCTCCCAAGTAACAAATGATACGATGAAAAGAAATTGCTTCAAGTTGCACTAGGTGGGGTTTAGATTGGATATTAGGAAATATCTCTTAACCAAAAGAGTTATCAAGCACTGGAGCAGACTGCCCAGGGAAGTGGTTGAGTCACCATCCCTGGAGGTATTTAGAAGATATGTAGATGTGGCACTTAGGGGCAGGGTTTAGTGGTGGACTTGGCAGTGCTCGATTAACAGTTGGACTCAATGATCTTAAAGGTCTTTCCCAACCTAAAAGATTCTATGATGCTATAAGCATAAAATCAGGACATAAGTTTTTAAGCATTCAGACTTGGCAACAGAGAGATGCCCTCATGCCTCATAATACAGTCATATCCTCAATGTCCTATTGTGATTGGAGTAGTTCGTGCCTCAAGACATGACCACACAAATACACAAAACCTCCACGTACTAGAGGCATATACGAGACTAGAGTCCATGTATGAGACTAGGCACTGACTTATTTTGTAGATTCTTCCAGGTTGTCTTCCAAAAGGATACCTGTCTTCTGAAGGATATCTTCTTGGGATAATCACTACAAATCCCATAGAACTGCAGAAATTGGAATTTCTTCTAAACCATTTCATGGTTGGGAGGATGTAATTTCATGTCATCACAGGGGAATTGACCCTGTCACCGAACTCCCATGATTCTGGACAAAATCCCATGAATTGTAAAGCATTTATGAGGGAAGGCATGTATGAGTAGACAGCTCCTGCTTTCATCTTCTGATGAAAAATGTTCTTACTAAGAGAGAGGAAGTTGATGCAACACAGTAAAATCCTTATTTTCTTAGCCAAAATAGAAATGCCTCTATGGGTATGCCTACATTGCAGTCAAATTCATGACCACAGCTCCAAGAAGTTCAGACTATCCTAAATCCCACCCACAGGTTCCTGCTGTGTTAGCAATAGTAAGAGGTAGAGATACATTGACTCAGCTCTCTTCTCTCTGACATAATTTGGGTCAAATGGAAGGGATTTTTTTCTTCATCTTACTTACTGGAAAAGCTGTCAAGGAGATGACCTTGAGCATTCAGTCATGAAACTGTGGTATCGTGCAAATTTTTTATTAATTTTGGATTAATGCCTTATTGTGCATTTTTAAACAAAAACCTCCAGAAATTACAAAAGGAAACATGGAGTCTCAAAGGAAAAAATGCACAACAGATATCAACAAAACCCCTATTATGTTTGCCAGACTTGGCCCATGACTATTCAGTATTTTTGATAACCTCATATAGCCAGTCTTGTTAAAGACTTTTGAAAGTCTGGGTAAACTGTGCTAGCTTTTATTCCTTGCTTAGGAACACATTTAAAGAACTGTAATTGAAGATGGAGGTTTTCCAAGGTGGCACTTCTTGATTAGGCACCAGACTATGACAGCCAAAGTATATTAAAAAAATATAGCTCATGAGTGGAAAACATGCTAGAAATGNTAAAACTTTTTCCTGGGTGTTTAGCCTTGACCCACGGCATAAAACATCTGTGCAGAACAGAGAGATGCTGTAATGAGCAGAGGAACATGATAAGTAGCCTTCACTCCCTTTCGCATCCCCTCCTTGGTGTCATGATAACACAGACCACTGGACTTTCACCCAGCTCCTGTGTCTATTTTAGGCACCAGGTGCTCATTAGCAGTGCTGAGCTTTGCAGTTTCCAACTGTTTTGTGCATCCTTCTTCTGACAGCCTCTCAACTAGACCAGGTTGCTCAAGGCCTCATCCAACCTGGCCTTGAACACCTCCAGGGAGGGGGCATCTACAGCCTCTCTGGGCAATCTATTCCAGAGTCTCACCACCTACGTACTGAAGAACTTCTTCCTAAGATGTAGCCAAAACCTTCAGTTTAAAACCATTTCCCCTTGTCCTGTCGTTGGACATTCTTGTGAAGAGTCGCTCACCAGCCTTCCTGTAGGCTCCCTTCAGGTATTGTAAGGCAGCTATAAGGCCCCCCAAAGTATTCTCTTCTCCAGGCTGAACAATCCCTGTGGTTGTCTCAAGTTTCTGTATTAGATATGACATGGTTTGATATGTAAAATAAAAAAAGGAAGATGAAAGGTCAGTTAACGAAGAGAGATGATGTAACTCTCAGAAATAGTACAATATGCAGGATTCATTTCTCTGATGCTGGCCTTGTCTAAGCAGGTTGTTTCACCCCTCCCAAATGGAGTGGAGTAAATTGCTGTGGTGAGGTTCCTGTTTCTCTCCACCAACCACAGAGGGATCCCAGACATCCACCCTCTCTGCTTGCTCACCTTTTCTTCTGGCAAGTTCTCTCTCCTGCTTCAAGTTCTTTTGTTTACCCATGTCCAGAAAAGACAAAGCAGAAATTCAGGGAATCTGGATTTAACTGAAGGGGTAACACAATAGTAGATGAACCTCATTGTTAATACATTAGAAATAATTCACCCTGGGGACACCTACATCGTCTGACATGGTCTCCTACAGGAGGCCTTCAAAAACACCTCCCTGCATTAACTGTATAACCTATGCCCAAACCATTCAGTTTGGGAACTATGAGGAAGAAATGTGGCTCACAGGCTGAAGACAAGCAATAGGCTGCTTTCAGGAAAAGGTACACCACATATCCATGGCTCAGTCAGATAATAGCATCATAGAATCTTTTAGGTTGGAAAAGACCTTTAAGATCATTGAGTCCAACCGTTAACCGAGCACTGCCAAGTCCACCACTAAACCCTGCCCCTAAGTGCCACATCTACGTATCTTCTAAATACCTCCAGGGATGGTGACTCAACCACTTCCCTGGGCAGCCTGTTCCAGTGCCTGATAACCCTTTTGGTTAAGAGATATTTCCTAATATCCAATCTAAACCCCACCTGGTGCAATTTGAGGCCATTTCCTCTCATCGTATCACATGTTACTTGAGAGAAGAGACTGACTTTCTCCATGCTCTAACCTGCCCCTTGCAGGTAGCCAATGGCTGTTGGTTCTCTTTCTCTTCTTTCATATGTAGGATACAAGATTTTCCAAAGTTCTTCTTTGGGTAAGACAGACTTTTAAAATCCAGACTAACAGTCCCACAGTTACTTTTTTCATGAGTTTCTTCTCAAAGGATGCTTCCCCTGGTGGGCTGAGGTCCTAAGAGCCCACCTACGGCCAGTTTTTTTGGTTTTGTTTTCTGCAAAAAAGTGGACTGTAAAAAAGGTTAGAATACAATTCTGCTAATTCAGATAATCAATGTCAAAACTGAAGGCTGAACTGTTAGGCCCCAAGTACACCCTGGTGAACAGTTACTTTTACTGCTACATTTCTTATCATATTATATTAATGCAATTAATATGCACAAACAGTAGATGCTAATCTACTCTTTGCTTAAGAGAGGCTATATTTTTTTTTCTGCAATTGTAAACGCGGTTTGTCAAGGTCATGAATCACTTAATTCTTTGGCAATAGCTGACCTTAGGATGTGACCACACCAAACTCCAGTTACTGGTTAATAGTTAACAGTTTATTTCAAGTGCTTGATAAATTCTGAGTCAGATCTGAAAATATTTGAGGGCTCAGAGTTAATGTTTATTTTAGCAGGGTAAAAATATGAACCACTTATTTCTGTAGCCTCTTGTGGTTTGATTTTATTTCCAGCATGAAACAAATGGGGCACAAGCAGCCACCTGCCTTGCCAGGGAGACCTAATAAGAAAGCTGAACAGAAAAATCTCTCAGAAGTAGAAGACCAGGTGGGAGGAAGCTACAAAGACCAGAATAATAAGCTACCATTGCTATCAGATAGTTAAAGGTAATTTAAGGCCAAACATCTACCCTCATCTAAGTTTTGATCAAGTTATGCGTTTTTGCAAAACCTTTTCATTTTAATAATCTCTACTGTCTCTACATTTCTTTGCTTAAATCCAGTATAGATTGTACTACTTCCCAAAATCAACACTATTTAATTTCTTCTTTCCTTTCAACTAGGTGGATCGTGTCAATTTAAGTTTTATGATCCTTCCAACTGATGATTGAGAAGCAGGAGAGTATCTATAGCTTGTTTTTCAAAAACTTGAAAAATAAAGCCTTGGACAGTTGTCAGCCTTCATATGGGTCAAATTTATATCAGAGGATGAGTTAGCTCAGAATCTGGGAGACCTCTACAGCCCCTTTCTACAGTTAACTCCCACTTTGATTACACCTCAGAATATCTGTGTCTCACAGAAGGGACAAAAAAGCTGTCATTTTCATCTCCGAAATGTCACAGCTTTTAGACTAATGCTTTAAGACAAGCTGGCACAAATTTCAATTTATGTTTATATATAGCTGCAGTGGTTTGGGGGCTGCTCCATAAAACCATTCCTTTCACAGGGGTGAGGAGGATTCAAGTGGGAAACAGAGCAAGCAAGCAGGAGCTCTTCCGGTTAAATGCTGCAAGTATCTGAGAATTAGCAGCTTTGGGACTTTATGATTTCCAGTACTCTAACTTTTTAACTTTGGCTTCCACAAGGCAAGAAGTTCTGCATTATAAGCTTGCATTGAGGAAAACCAATTGCTTCTTTTATAGAATCACCTAATGGTTTGGGTTGGAAGAGATGTTAAAGATCATCTAGTTCCAACATCCCTGCCATGGGCAGGGACACCTTCCACTAGATCAGGTTGCTCTAAGCCCCATCCAACCTGGCCTTTGAACATGTCGAAGGAGGGGGCATCCACAGCTTCTCTGGGTGATCTCTTCCAAGGTCTCACCATCCTCACAGTAAAGAATGTATTCCTTACATCTAATCTAAATCTACCCTCATAGTTTAAAGCCATTATGCCTCGTCCTATCACTACTTGCCCTTGTAAAAAATCTCTCCCCATCTTTCCTGTAGGCCCCCTTTAGGTACTAGAAGGTCGCTATAAGGTCTCCCTGGAGCCCCCTCTTCTCCAGGCTGAACAACCCCAACTTTCTCAACCTGTCCTCTTAGAGGAGGTTCTCCAGCCCTTTGACCATCTTCGTGACTCTCCTCTGGACCCTCTCTAACAAATCCATGTCTTTCTTATGCTGAGGGCCCCACAGCTGAACACAGGGTTTTAAACCTTCTACCACAAGACTATAATGGCTACCCTCAGTAGCTTCCCGCTAGTTTTTCATCTTTTGCATTGACAATTTGAGAACAGAGGCAAAGAAGTGAATGTTTTATCTGGAGAATTAAATCCATTTCCATTCCCTGGATTGCCTAAATTCTTGCATTTTAAAAAGGCCTTGAGTTTAAAGTTGTTACAGTTCTTGTGCCTTCATACAAAGGTTTGTTACAAATCTTTTCTCTTTCATGTTCACAAGATGTACTTAGAATGAATATAAGCACATTGTGAGCTTGCGTGCCTTATCCATCAAAACACAGGCTTTGACCTGAAGCTCTCTGAAATGGGTGGATTTTTTTCTAGCCGCTCTGAAGAACACAGCTAGCAAGCATTCACTGTGATTTTTCCATTTGTACTCTATTGTTTTTCATTTCCTTTCATTACTATCCATTTCTGTATGTCCAGAAGTTAGCTAATTTGTAACCCTAATCAAAAACTCATAATAGAATTTAAATTCAATTCCAAGTCCATCCTTCTTCACTGAAGAATTTTAGCACAGGCTTTATTTAGGTACGCTTTTAACTGTTAATGTTATTTCTAAGAGCTAAGAAAATACCTCAGCACTCAGCTGACCCACAACACACTATGTGATCAGGTCCCTACTTGCCATTTCACTGAGAAAGGAAATCTTTTTCTACAGTCACTGATGTCTTCCAACCAGACTGGTTATTCCTATTTATTTTTCTTTTATCCTATTCCAGTCTCATTTTCCACATACATATTGCATAATGAGGCTTTTGTTTTACACTTTGTATCATCTCTCGTCTTTTGGACAAGCCCCCTTTTGTTTCACCTTTTAATTTCAATTATTTTTTCCATTCAGTTTCATTTGTCTATAGCAAATTAATTTTCTCCTTTCTCTGTTTTAAGAATAGCAATCTTGCTATGTTATTTTATAGTAATCTCATCTGAGCTTTAGAGAATTACAAGCTTCTTTATTTGAATTAAATAGGAACAAGCTCACTCCAATAATAATACTTTTAGTTAACATCTCCAGTATGTTCTAAAAGTGCTCTTTACTCTGTTATTTTTACTCCTTAAGCAGACCGGTTTTGACACAAGCAGGTGTTTGATGTCAATTAGATTATATCGTATTAAATCTGGAAAGACTTTGACCCAGCACTTCTGTTTAAATTAGGGAATTAGATTAAATATCAACAAGCAACTTCCTCCATCTCACCAAAGCTGTTTTCTCAGTGTGTTAAAAGGATACGTATAATTCACATTCTATGAAGAAAAAAAAAAAATCTCATAATAGAAACTTTTTCTTTGAGCATTTTCCTTCTTCCATCCTTTATGTTTCTAAGTTTTCCTTCTGATTTAAGAGTTTCTTGTCCAGGGTGTGAAGGAGAGTTGGGATACCTTATACTTAAAAGCTGCAGGAACCTATCAGTGATGTGTCAGCCCAAATATGGGACTGATTTGCTCCCACAAGCAAGTTAAGCAACGTTTCAGTGAAGCTGGCATAGGTGTATATCAGTACAGAATGTAGTGCTACGTTTCTGGAGTTTTAAATATCATGACAATACTATTACTGATAACTAAATAGCCAAATAAAGGCAATCTGCAACTGCATTTACCTCCCACTTGATATTGCAAATAGAAAAAAGCTAGAAAGCAAGCAAGCAAATTTTCATATAATATTTTCAGAGCTGAAGTCAGACCAGAAGGTACTAAACCAATTACTTTAGCAACTTGCTTTTATAAAGGAAATCACCAGCAAGAGGTTTCATTTCTAGGTAGCTTTCCCAGGCTCCCAAGAACACAGCAGCATCTGCAAAGATGTCAGAACAGTAGCATGCATTTTACAGCAACTCAGAAATGAAGTGCCAAAAAATATACTGCTTCATCATTTGCATCACATTTTCCTGTAACAGAACTACATAGAGGATAATTGTACTATAGCAGGAGAAAAAAATAAATCCGTTTCAGCTGCAAACAGTAAACACCGTTTGTCAGAAGCAAATTTAAAGTATTTTTTCTCTTGAATTTAGAGCAGGATTATGTCTATATAATTAGATGGGAGAATATATTTTTGAGGTGGCTGAAGGACAAATCCCATAATGCTTATTTATACCTTGGCTATGAATAGTTCCACTGATCTCAATAAGACTTCTAGAGGAGTACCCAAGGTGAGTAATGATGAAAAACTTGGCTATTAAAAAAGAAAGGGCAAAAGTAAAACAGAACAGTTTCATAAGATCAATCAACAGCAAATTTCTAAATAGTGAAATTGAAAACGTGCTCTGAAGAATGACATAGAAATGAATTCCCAAAGCATTGTGATGTAAAGGAATGCACTGGGGAGTGCTGCACTTTATATTAATAATAAATATATGGTTAAAGACACAGAAAAACATGGAATTCTGAATGCAGAGTCTTTATGTAAACTCTTTACAGGAAATTACAGTATGGCAATGGTCATGATGGTAATGATGCTGTTGAAAGAATTTTAATAAACCTTAGGGTTGTTTTAGTAGGCTTTAGTGCCTAGATATAATGTCTAAACCAGGGAAAGTCCAACTAACTAGCTATCAACCCAAGTCTGAAATACTCTGTGTCCTTTGTCTCTTTATACAAGTTAGGAAGCAGCTAGGAAGTTCTCTTTTACATTCTAGGAGCAAAAGATTTTCTGTTACAGAAGTAACTGTTACTAACATTAGAAGAAGTCTTGAAAATTTTATATAGTAAATTTCTAATTTGAAGACTACAAACTTAAGCAAAAATTTCCAGTATTACTCTCGAAAAACTTGCTGGAATCAATTATATTTGCATATTTTAAGTTCCACTTTGATCATCCTTTCTTCTCTTAATCTCCAAGTCCCATCTTCACACGTGAGTAAATCATGACTGTCTTTATACTCCTAATTACATTAATATTTCCTTTCTAAATAAATCACCAATAGCTGGCGCATCCCTTGCCCAAGGGCCAGACATAGGCGGATGAAGCAAGAGCCCATGGAGGGGTCCCATGCTTTTAGGAGAAATCATTGTGATAAATTTCACTTCAGAGTGACCAGTTTAGGCTTTGAAGGTTACAATGTTATCTTTCTGTAAGGGGATAAAAAGAGGACAGCTGTTCTTTACTGCCAAATTCAATCAAATTCTTTTGACCTTTAACAAAGGCCTAGA
Organism: Brachypteracias leptosomus; assembly: GCA_013401335.1. Taxonomy (NCBI): domain Eukaryota; kingdom Metazoa; phylum Chordata; class Aves; order Coraciiformes; family Brachypteraciidae; genus Brachypteracias; species Brachypteracias leptosomus. The sequence goes on along the minus strand of VYZX01017324.1, from coordinate 261,887 downwards.
GGAGAAGTCCCACTTCTCTCTGCATCCTGCCAGACTGGATGGGGAGGAGTTCAAAGAGGAAGGAAAAAAGGGCATCACAATGGCTCCTGGAGCCAAGAGGTGAAATAAAAGTGTAGTAACATGACCAGAGGCAGGACAAAATGTAACTCCTGACTGAATGGGATTTTGCCCTAAGGCAAAGTTGTCTGACACTCTTCAATGACCTTTTCTTCCTGACCAGGAAAATGCTGACAAGCTTGGCACCATGTGAATTTCTTCATAGGGAATAACTATGGCTCACAGCCTAGAGAAATGATGTAAAATTAGAGTATAAAATGCAGAAGATACTTGATATCCATGAATGTCAATAGTGATAAGTGGACTCAGCTGAAAACACTATTCTTCGGTATATAACAACTTTTGAAGGATTCTCATGACAACAGTATTGAATTTGCAAATAAAACCAAAGTTCTTCCAACTGTCACAAAACTGTGCTGTGAAAATAACGTCACATTTAAAGGTCTCAAGTTGCATTTGTTTTGGCTCCTGTGCCATTATTAGTCACTAGGATCATGCCATCAGCCTCTGCCAAACCTGCACTCAGATTTCCATTCATAGGTTGCTGCAGTCTACAGGACTTCTCATAGATACATGGATCTGTTTATTATGAACAAGAATCTTGATGAGTTTATAAAAACTAAAGCAAATTTTGTCTTACTACCAGCTAACTTACCGCATCCCTTTTCATGTTGTCAGAAAGAGTGAACCTAATACATTTTTTTATAGGCGATAATTCTCCAGCTTCTTGTAGGCACATAGATCTCTGTTCACATCCACGCACAATGCCCTTCTAGGAGTATGATAGAATAGTAGGACGGCCTTGGGTTCTCATGGGTTGATGGAGTCTGATTAGACCTTAAAATGCTGCAGTTGCAAAAAGAGAATCTATGCAAAATTCATATTTTGTGCACTTATCAGAACTTCTTGAATTGTGATCTCTTTGAATCACAATTGCTTACTTTCTGATTGAGCCCCCCAGTCCTATATTTCCATGTCATTTGGTGAGTGCATCCATATTAAGCTCCCTGAAATTCAGAAAAAAAGTTTTTTCTTTCATATAGCAAAAAGTCTAGCAAAACTAGAGCACCAATTACTTCATACAGTAAAACATATCAGTCTATCTGGATAGGTACAAAATACTGGAGGGCTCAGATGACTTTGGTGAGTGGGAAATAATAGTAAGGAGAGTCAAGCTGGCTAGTGGCATCGACACAGCAGGACTGTGTCCTCCACACAGTGCCAGCTGTTTACAAACTCAAATTCCTCACCGAGGAAAGCTGATTTGAGATCTTGACTCACAGCAACAACAAAGGCTAAACTAAATTCCCACAAAAGACCTGGGTGGTGAGTTCCTCCTGAGCCCCTATGTTCATCTTCATCTCTAGCATCTGTGGGATCGGGGAAGAGTTTACGACAGCTTGTTGGCTGTATCTACAGCTTGAGTTGCCTCATGGTTTTTAAGACTTCCTTTTCAGTGGCCTGTAACATAGGCAAATTCTAATCACCCAGGTCAGGCTTTTCTATGATAAGGATGTCTCAAACTGACTGATTTACCCATCTCATTTTCAGTGTGCTGTGATTTGAACACCAGGAAGAAGTAATACAGTGATATGCTCGTTCAATTTCGGTGAAAGAAAACAGTCCTACAACTGAGATGCTCCAAGAGCTGTGGGGTTTAGAGAGGGAGCAGAGCAGGAACACCTGCTGAGGAGAAGCAAAGGCCCATGCACCTCATCTGGCATGAGCCAGGTGCCTAGCTGAAGACCCAGGGAACTGAAGCTCTGTGGTCTCAACCATAGCCTGCCTCAGCCTCCTCTGTGCTGTCCACAAAACCTGCAGAAAGCTACTCAGTGTTGGTGTTGAGATAGTTTTTCATGAGCTCATCAAGCTCAGTTGGCTTGAGGAAGGGTCAAGCAGAAGCCAGTGCCAGAACAAGGAAAGGGGTGGGGAAAGGAGAGGGAGAACCAGGTGGAACTGCAACCCTAGAGAAAGCAGACTAATTCTTGATTTGAAGTGCAGGGCAATTTCCCTTGGTTAGGGCACCTAGGCTGTGGTCTATTCTGTGGGTTGAAGAGGAAGAACCTAGTCTACCTAAGGATAAATATGTAGACAGAGCAGTGGTGACGTAATGAATAGTTCTTTAAGGCTTTGTAGCATGAAAGAGAGTGCCTTGAGAGTGAGCTGTAGTTAGGGCTGTCTGGAAGATGACGAGTGCAAATATTTCTGTTTAATGAGCATGCACGTTCATTTGCTCATTTAGAAGAAAGAAGTCATAAAGGAAGGCAATAACCAGAAATTGCTGTGCTTCACAGACTGGTACCTGTTCATAGCTTTTGCGGTGACCTCATGCCTTGTGAAGAGGTGCAACAAAGAAACCACTGGACTGCCAGCATGTTTTGAGGATGAGAAATAAACCTCCTTAATTGCCCTTCTCTTTTGTTCGTAAGGCCTTGTCTAGGATTCACTAGATAACTAAGGTACCTGCCCCTATTTTATGGATTTGCCTGTGTGAAGTGCTGGGGCCTGGGCTGTGGGCCCAAGTTGGAATTGATCTATGGAGGAGTCACAACCCAGCAACATGTTTTGTTCCCCAAGTGGTTCCTCAAGGTCCCAGAGGCAGAACCTGGCCCACCTGTGTGAGGGAGGCCCTGCCTTCCCCCAGGTGATCATGGTTGGGGTGGTGGGCGAGGCTAGAGATATATCAACCGGGAACTGACCAGTTTGTAAGGAGTAATAAACTGCTCAGTTTGAAGAGAGTTCCTGTTGGGGTGAGTTGGAGAAGCTTTTTGTTGGGGGCAGCTTGCTGAATTCTCTCTCAGTGGTGTGTTCCCCCTTGGCTGATTTGAGATGGTGAAGAGCAGAGAGCTGAAGAATAAAAAATGAAGATATATTTCTTATTTGAGATGGAGAAGAGCAAACAGATGATAAAGTTATGCTGAGGAGATGTTGCTGGGTTTGGTGCTGGCCTGAGTAAGAGGAGAGCCAGCAGCACACTGTGTTTAAAAAGCAGCATGTTTCTTTCATCAGTTTGTCCCTTCTTTAACATTACCAACAGTCCCATTGAGGTCCCTTGTGGTGTCTCCAGAAAGCACCCATCTGATCATGGAGGTTCAACACCCCAGAAGACAGAGACACTGCCAGAGGAGGAAAAGGAGAGACAGATTGAGGCGCTGAACACCAAGCCACAGCAAACCTGTGATACGTTGGGGGCAGCAGTTAGCACCTGGTACGACATAAACCTTCAACCACTTGCTCAATTTGTCACCAAAAGAAGATCATCTCAGCAAAAATGAACCCTGTTCTGTGACAAACATTTCACATCATGTGAACTTGTAAGTATTTTGTAAAATACTGTTAGCCTGGAGACCAAATGGGGCCCCCAGGCAGGACAATGTATATGTATATACCTAGGGAAGGCTGGCAAATAAATAAATAGGCTTTAATTTTCTCCTGCAAAATTAGGCAGCTTTTGTACTGTGGGAGACTAGAAAGGTCGAGTTACCCTGATGCCAGTGCAGCCATTATTGGCTTAGGTTTTTGGCTGGCATACAAGGCTGAAATTCCTGCTCCTGAGGGGGTTTTGCTCTAGCACAGAAATTAGTAGGAAACTTTAATGTGTTGTCTGCCTCCATAAGCTAGCCCCAGTGTCTGAATTCCAGAACATCTGTAGACCAACGATGGTCACCACATCACCATGCTGTCAGGAAGACTAATGAACAACCTCACTGTAATTAAATTGTGTCCTCAGATGCTCTAAAATGAAAAACAAATGAACCATAGACAATATACACTGTCTGCATACATGCACTATCCATGTTCCTTCCCATCAATCAGCTTTTGACATTCTTCAAGCCCATATTTACTATGATGGAGACCTCCTGCTACAGGCGACTCAGTGATCTGGGGAAATAATCTTGCAACAGGCCTATGCGTCTGAGGGCTAGAGAACAAATTACAGGCTCTTAATGTTTTCCCAAATATTTTCACATATGCTCTGTTATTATTTATATTGCATTACAGACTATCATGAGCCATTTGACTTTAACAACAGGTGACTTAAATTGTATACTGTAGATGAGAGCACATTCATGCAAGGAGACCTCATCAGCAACAACCAAACACACTGCACTGCACCCAGTGAACATGTTCACCTGAGGTCAGTGGAAGCACAGATGGCTGAGGACTTCACAACCTTGAGTATTTAAGGGCTTACCTCAGAAGCCCTTCTACATACCTGGAATCTGTCCATGTCACCATTTCTCTAAATTCTCCCAAGGATCTGAAACAACACACAGTGCTCTCCCATCATATTGCATCCAATTATTAGGAGTAGACTGCCATGGAACAGAGATGATCCTTTAAGTAAGTGGCAATGTGCATAGTAGTAGGACAATGCACATCCCTGCTGCATCAGTCCTTAGCTGTGATACCGGGCCCAAATACATTCTGGGTCTGATGGATCAAAAAATGTGTAGATGTGGCACTTCAGGACATGGTTTAGCGGTCATGGTAGTGTTGGGTTGATGGTTGAACTTAGATCTTAGGTCTTTTCTAATCTTTATGATTCTATGACTTGTAGTCTCATTTAGCTAGGCTGTGGTTAACATACAGAAGTAATGCATTGCCATTAGTGAAAGCTGGCTGGTGACACTTTCAGGAGTCCCCTGTCTGTCTTGACCACTGCTAGCTGGAAATACACACACTGAAAAATGTGGGGATGTGGGTACCTGTTTCAAGCAACTGTGGAAAACTTCTGTGAAGGAAGCAGTGTTCTCTTTTTATAGTGCATGCTATTTATTAACAAAACCTAAAATCTCAGTTGCATTTTCACCCTAGTATTGGAACTGTTTTCTGTCCTAACTTGTCACTGTTAGAAGCTATTGATATCTGTTTTGAGCATGAGAAAGAGCTACTTTTCAGTAGTGCATGAAAGTAACTCAAGTACAGCAGAGTCTTAATAAAGTACAGAAATAATTGTTTTAATTCCTTTAACTGCTACAACATGGTAGCAGAAGCACTGCTGTAAATCACAGAATTGTTTAAATTGAAAAGATCTTTAAGATCATTGAGTCCAACAATTAACCCAGCACTGCTGTAAATCAATCATCATACTTAAGCTTTTAGGTATTTCTTTATTATGTGGACAGTAAATCAATGCATAAGATGAGAGCACACACATTGAGGATCCCTTTACCAGTTCAGATCTGTATGGTCTAAACTCTGATACAAGATTCTTCTTTTTTCTTTCTGAAATGGTGCCCACCACTTAAAAAGGGTGCAACTTACATTGCACATGGGAAGTTGCAAATAGTGTCCATGCAAAGAGAACATCTGTTCTTTTTACATTTTCATAGCAGGCTCCCAGAAGAAACCTACTTGCTTTGCGCTACCTCAGAGAAGTGCTTTGATTCAATGAGTTTCTTTCTTTCTCCTAACTCCAGTATTGAGATGGGAATCCAGGCTGAAAATGGGAATCAGAGGCAAAGGCTGCACACACCACAGCAACGTACTACCATGCAATAATGAAAGGGGAACATTCCCCCCCCACCAGTATTTCATACATCTCCTGAATCATATCCCATATTATTCTTGAGTCTCTTGTAATTTTTTTTTCCCCCCAAACAATTTAATAACTTCTTTCTTTGAGTATCTCCAGTACTTTAATATCTGGTGGGTATCTGATTCTAAACTGAAATCACATATCACCAGGTACAGCTGCAAAAACACAAGTATAGGCAGTGAAAGCAGAATAAGCAAAATTAACTGGGCATGGCTTAAAAAACCTCCCCAACCTCCTACACAGCTATTACTTTTCAGCAGGTAAGCAAAAATCAAATCATCTCATAGATGTGAAACCTAGACCAGCTAAAGAAATACTAACAGTTTCAACATGAGACATGCAAGAGTGAGGATGCATATTAATTTTTTATGAAAAGTGCTGCTATCTGAATGCTTTCATTGGGGAAATTAATAACCAGTAAGTTATCTTAAAAATACTGAAATAATTGTTTCCCTTCCAGTTGGCCTACACTTCATTCCTTTCCTTGCCTCAGATTTGTAATGTTTATGTCCTATTAAAATATTTTTCTGGATTTGTTTGGTGCAAAGAGGATTGATACAAAAAGGAGTAATTTAAATCATTGCAATTCTGTCACCTGGACAGGAATTAAGCTGAATTACAGCAGCTGGGCAACTGACTGTGAATGTGGGTAGACCTGTCACTTGGAAAACATCCCCGATGCCTACAGAAAACCTCTCTCACCAAGGCAAACGTGTTTGTCTGGCAGCTGTCACAGCTCCGCGGGAGATCCTGATTTCGGAGCAAGTTTCTGCCTCTCCATTCACAGCCCGGGAGGGGAACGGACTTTCCGCCTGGGCTCCAGGAGAGCTGCTAGTGACTTTATCCTCTCCGGCTGGAGAGACTTTGGCAGCCCGGGGCTCACCGGCACCCGAAAGGGTCAGCGTGGCCGAGCTCCGGCCCCACGCCCCTGCCGAGACGGCTTCTCGGCATCCCGCCGGCAGCCCCCCAGTCGCGAGGCTGGGGGACCGGGACACATCGCCCGGCTCCTCCGGGGCAGGGCTCAGACGGAGGCCTGGGGGGTGGGGGGTTCGCGGAACTCCCCTCCCCACGGCTCCGGCGGAGGGCGGGGGCAGGAGCGGGGCCGGGCCCGAGGTAGGAGGAGCCGGAACGGGGGCCGGAGCGCGGCGGAGCCCCCGAAGTTTGCGCTGCCTGCGGAGGGCGGCCCTCGGCCCTCGTCCCGCCGCTTCCGGGGCTCCGCCGGGCGGAGCGGGCCGGCGGGTGCCCGGGGGAAGCGGGAGGGNCGGACCGAGCCGAGCCGCGCCACGATGAAGAAGCCGGACGGGAAGGTGGTGCTGCTGGGGGACATGAACGTGGGCAAGACCTCCCTGCTGCACCGCTACATGGAGAGGCGCTTCCAGGAGACGGTCAGCACCGTCGGCGGTGCCTTCTACCTCAAGCAGTGGGGGCCCTACAACATCTCCATCTGGGACACGGCAGGTGAGACCCCGGCACAGCGCGGCCCCTCTCCCAGGAGGGTCCCACGGGCTCCTGGTGTTTCCCGGTGGGAAGGGCCCCCCAGAAGCTGAAGGGGTGTTTCCCGGCGGGCTGCCCCAGTGGGCTCCGGCGGAGGCTCCGGGTCCGCTGAGAGCGGCGCTCTCCCGCCGACACCGTCCGTGGGTTGGTTACTCTGCATGTGTGTTTCTTTTCCCTAAATTTGGCTCGGGCCCTAAGGTGAGAGCTGAGTCGGGTGGCTCCACTTGGGACAGCTTCGCCTTTCCGAGCACCAGAGCCCGGGAGAGCCGAACCCGGCTATGTCCCGGCGGGGGAAGCCCGGGCCGAGAGATCTTCCCTGGGCGCCCGGTGCCCAGCGCCTCATTGCCGGGCTCCTGTCAAGTCAGCCGTCTACAAGAAATGGTTAGGCAGTAGGATAAAGTCGGGAAAGAAACACATTTTTGACGGGCCAAAAGGCGCCTCACAGCTGCCTAGTATTTTGGGATCTGCTTTGCAAGGCGTGGATGTGCAGGGAAGATGCCCGTTTGCTTTCTTTTGCCTGAGTAGATGGCTGCTGACTCCAGTTCAGGCAGGAGTTACGGAGGTTACAACTTCTGTTCATCACTTCTGGCTGCGTGCTTTCAGATGTCCAGTTGTTATCAGCTGGTGTCAGACTCTGACTTTCAAACGCACGCAGCTCACAAGCTGTGCAGATGTGGCTCATGCTTCCATCGCAGCGATAAGAGCCTGCACATGAGGATTTAATGCTCAGAGAGCATGGGCTGCAGGCAATTCCCATCTGGGATAGCAGTGAGGGATTGTCTGGCTTGGTGTATGGCAGCAAGCAGCATCTCCGGGATGCAGAGGGAGCACGGGTTGTGGTGTTGAGTCCTGGCATGGAGGAGGTGTGAGGGCGTTGACTGGAGGAGCAGTCTGTGGTCTTGGTCATATGAAAATCTTGCTCTTGGTTATTAGGTCAGGAAGCTCTACTCTGTCATGTAGAAGGCCAGACTACCCTGGAAAATGAGGTCTGTAAATGTTCTTGTCTGTTAAGCAGCTCATGGGAGAAATATCTTGGTCAATATTTTTCTCATTTTCATGTTTAGCCGAATTTGTTAAAATTTGTTAATGGCAATATGATGAATGTGGATTATATATTCTTGTGAAACTTGGGGAGCTGCAGCATCATGCAATGTTGCAGTTTCCTCTGGGTGATGTTTGGGAGGGAAGTTCATTTGCTGTGTCACTTCATGTCACAATCTAGTCCAAAATGGCTTTTCCTGTGTCAGGAATTGAGAAGGAGGAAGAGGGGAATGAAACTGCCAAGAAAATACACAGAAACACTTTGGAGGGGGCAAGAGATGTTTAAGAGCTTTTGCTTCTTGCATTGCTTAGTCTATTCCTATGATGAGAGCTTATATTTAAAACAGAGCCATTGTCAAAGTTTTCTATGTCCTTTGCAGTATTTTTTTAAACAATTCTACTTTGATTTTAGAATTGACATGTTTTATTGTGAGGAGTCTCTTGTGGGCAACTGCTGCTTGTTTCTAGTGAGCCAGACCCATGTGGGTGATTAGTACTGGGCTTTATTTCAATGGAAGAGTTATCTTGTTGAGATTGTTCTTTGGTAATTTCCCTTAGGCCCTTCTGCTTTCTTAAGTGGTATACTATAAAATAAGTCCTTCCCAGGCTTTGTTTTCTGGTTTTAGAGTCCTTTTTTCAATCGTTTATACTTATTGAAGTATTTTTTTCAGTGTTAGCTGAGGATTCAGTTTCCAACTCTGTGTGGGATCTGGAAAGCTTCTAGAGTGTTCCTCTATGTGCTAGGTGAAGCACCCAGACAATACCCATCTTTGGGCAAAGCTCATCACCTTCCAAGTGGCTGGACTTCCCTCTGCACCCTGGAGGAGGGCCACTGCTGATGCTGCTGCCTGGGTAGCACTGCAGTAGAATCTCCTGCTGCTTCTTAATCTTGGCAGGACTCCTGTAGTAGAAGTCTGAAGCTCTGTTTGCAGAATGCCAGTTGAAAAGTGTTGTGTTGCAGGCGACATGGCACACCTCCCTTGTTCTTTTCTGTTGTTGGGATTCTTGTCAAGTCTAGTGTCCCCTCTCTTCTGTTTCAGAGGCAGGTACAGACTCTTGCACCGCCTTCCTGTTGACTTGTGCTCCTGGAGAACCATGGAAGTTATCAAGACTGGGCAAGGTTATGTTTGGACCTGTGGGCTCTGGTTTGTTAATGGCTCCTGTTAATCTTCTAAGAAATAGTAGCTCCCGGGTACATATGTGCTTTCTTTTGTCCTGGTGAAGAAGGAAGAGACCTTGTGGACATTGCAACTCTGAAGTTATGTCAACAAGGGGATTTAAAAGCCTGTGTTGGGTTTTTTTGGTGTTATTTTTCATTTGTGCAGACCTTATGCTTTTGCTGGCCACAGCAGTCCTTGGTCTATGGCTCTTATCTCTCTATGGTGTCACTTTCTTATCTCTACTAGGTGTGTACCAAGTGAACACAATTTTTTTTTTTAGTAAGGAGGAATTTAAAATTTAGCTCTTTTGTCTGTTTATTAAGCTGACTTTGCTTACTACTGAGTTCTTGTGAAGCGGTTGCAGGGTCATCAAATACAGATACATTGTTTTCTCTAGCTGCTGGGAAATCCAGAAAGAAAAGACCATCTAGGAGATTAAAAGTTCTGTAGCACAACAATATGGCAAAAGTAGGGTTCAATGTTTTGCACCCATCTTACCTACCTAAATACTGAGTGCCAACTGAAGATGCCTGTCCTAATACCCCAATAGTACTTTATGGAATGTACAATGTAGAAATATGGAAGATGTGGCCTAGAAAATGAGGGGATGCCTGGCAGTAACTACTACACTAATACTCTGGTAAAATACACAATTATACAAGGTTAACTGGAATGTATATTCTTCTTAAATTTTCTTAGTTCATGTTATATTTAGTATATGAATTTATGCTTACGTTTTTTGATGTTGCTTATCAACATTATTTTGGGGACCGTTATCTCTATAGAAGTTCCCTATATTTTACTTTCAATTCAGTTTGGATAGTTATTTGTTATTCTGATATGGGTTAGGCAGTTGGCTGTAACAACGTAAACCTCGATACACTGAAGCTTCATTCCTGTAATACAGAGTTTTGTTTTTACAAGATTAGACTTGAGTGATTGATGAGTATGTCTGCAGTAGCAGTGATGTATCAGAAGTTAAATATGCGTAGATATTAGTAATATATCAGTACAACTGCCAATCTTTGGGCATTATTTAAAATGTGTCATTTTTACTCATCCCTCTGTTGATCTTGCATTACTTCTCACTCTGTTATTCAGAAGTCTCACTTTTTTTTCCTCAGAAAGAATTAAATTTGCTTGCCAAGTACTTAAAATGTATGTTGCTGTGTTGTTATCACTCAGTAAATCACAGAAGTACACACCTGACCTGCTCTACCAAGTAAGGTCTGAAGTGCAAATCAGTTTTCTCTTGGCTGTGCATTCACACCCCTCCTTATCTTGGAAAAACCAGCTGCCTAGTCTAGTCTAAATCTCTCATATTCCCATCTTCAAGTCTCAAAATGGGTGTGCAGAAGTTGTCAGACTTGAATATTTTTTTATGTAAATGCTCACAGCAAAAAATTCAACATTTCCAGTTTTCCAATCTGATGGTTATGAGAGAAGTTATTTGGAAATTTCATTCAACTCAAGGAAACAAGCCACAGAAGGAAGAATACTTGGGAGAAGTATCATAGGCTTGCTATGTTTTTATGCTCTTTTTTTCATAGCCATCTGCTTTTGACTGTTTTTCTGTCGTCAGAGAGTTGGATAGATGGTCTTGCATTTGACCTAGCGTGACTGCTGTTGTATTCTTGGTGGGGATAATTATTTATTTACTCCTTATATTCTGATGCTGAAAATGGTATTTGCTTGTTTTCTGTTTGAGTCAATTAATTCAAAGGATTTTTTTTTAAGTGCATAAACTATACAAAAAGAGAAACTGTAAACTTTTAGCATATTTTAAAGGCCTTGTCTGCTGGATAGAGGCCTAGTCTCTAAAGTATTTGAGTGTACGCTGTGAGACCTTCATAGTAGTATGTTTGAAGTAGTATTTTTCTGGACCAGGGGTGGTAAGCAACAGCATCAGCCAGAAAAACTTTCTCGGGTGAAAGGATTGGAAGTTGGGAACTCAGGATGTCAAAGCTATAAATATGTATATGTGTGTGTACGTATATATATATAGGCACTTCTAGGCAGTGCTGACAGCAACTGTGGAGTAAACCAAAACTTCCTGCTGGGTGTTGATGACATGCAGCTCTGGGCTAGCACAGAGCCTTCTATCTTGGGCAGTGCAAACACATCCTGAAGTTCTGAGGTCCTGCTCCACCTTTAAGCCTGGAATAGCAATGCCTGGTGGTTGCAGCTAACAATGTTGTGGGCGTCTTTTGCGTTTTCAGGCACAGTTTCTGCTGCCTTCATATTTCAAAAGGAAAAACTTGTTTGTATGTTAAATTTCAGTCTCTTTAAGCTGCCATTTGTTCATCTGATGGATAAGTGGTGCCCTCAGCAGCAAGGTTTCTTAACTATTAGTGGTCATATCCCCTGTGTTGCTGGCTTAGTATTAGAGCAGCCAACTGCTAAGTTAATGACAAGTATTTCATAAAGTTCACTTTGTGATCCTGTAATTGTATTTTAAAAAAGAGGCTGGATTTTGAACTTGCGAGCAGATAGTCATACAGCATTGTAACAGGGAAACAAAAAGGTTAACTGGGAAAGCAAACTTCTTTTCCTTCCTCTTATCTTGAGCTAGCTGACTGCATGCAAGAACTGATTTGACTGTTTTATTCTGTGAATATTCAGCTATCAGTTGATATTTTTACACCCTCCCACCCTTTTATTTTGTACCTGCAGATTTATTTTGTTTTGGTGACTTTTCCCTTGTCAGAGCTAGTAGGGACAAAGGAGGTAAACATAGCCTGGACAGGCTTTTCTGTGGCTTGGGTCAACTGCAGTGTTATCTGTGTAACAAATGCTTACATCTCTTGTGACTGGTTTGCTGAAGTCTGATGGGTCAGTGCTGATGAGCCACGCGTGAATTGCTCACAGTTTCTGATCTCTGATTTCCAGTATTTCACTAGCTTTCTTGGGCTAGGTGTGAGTGTTTAGCTGGTAAGAAGTGTTAGGTTCCTCCCTCAGTTAGGCTTTGAGGTTGTTTGGGTTTTTTTTTTTCGCCCAAATTTATCTATGTTGGTGTATGCTTCCTCCTGCACGTTTTTCTCCTGGAAAGGGGATGACCCAGTGAAGTTCTTAGGGGAAATCTGGGATGGGTGTGACTCAAACTTTGTAGTATGAGTTCAGCCCAGATAGGCTGATCTCCCTGCTGCCTTGGAGGCAAACGTTCCTCTGTGTGGTGAGTGATATACAAACAGGCTTAGGTAGGGTGGAAGCACGGTCCTCTGTCATACTGAAACACAATAAAGAAAGACTAGTTTTAAGTGGTGTATTTTCCTCACAAGTGAAGACTGATAGTAGCTAGCTACTCTGGTATTCTGCTGGGTTTCACTTTTGGAATTAGAGAATTACCACAGGGGAAAAGAAGTTACAGATGAGATAGGTTAGTCAAAGCGAAAGAGGACTTTGAGGTTTGTGGGAAAGCCTTTCGGAACCTGATGAAATGGTGACAGAGCAGCAGTTGGGGCTGGGTGTTGCTGAATGTCTGATGCAGTATCTTTAATTGAAGAGGCTGCTTGTTGGGTTTAGGGGATGTAATCTCAAAAGGTGTCTTGGGCAGCAGGGATCATTTAGTGAGGAAGGCTGTTGAGTGTGTACCTGTGCTTAGGAGGTGGGAACCTAACAAGATAGGAGATGGAAACTATGGAGAATAAAATGCCTAAAGTTTGTTGCCAGGGAGTCATGGCTTGGGGGCAAGCTGCCACCAAGAGGCTTTGATTTTTTGGTTTTTGCCTTTGGGAAAATGATCCCGCAGAATATGATGTTGGCCTCTGAGTGTTAGTTGTTCATCATTGTTGCACATAAAACAGGGACAGCTGAGGACCAGCACCTCATACACAAATACTGTAGCTTCTCTGGGATTACTGTGTACGGTTATAGTCTTCACATCTTGAAAAGGAAATTGTAAGAGCGGAGCTTCAAAGGGACAGTATGGCTAGCTGCTGAGCAAAATCCCTTTTGTACATGGGGAAAACTCCCAAAGAGAGTTCGCTGTCAGCAAGTTCTGTATCTAAAGCCTCTGAAGCATGTTGAGAGGCAGGAATAAAGGTTTAGCTTTAGACCATCCCTAGAAGCATGGTTTTGTTGTTGCGAAGCAGTGCACCAGATTACTTTTTTCTGCAGAATTTCTTGAAAAGAGCAGAGTAACTTGGGAAGGGATTAAAAATATGAAGAAATAACAAATTGTCTGGAGAAAGTCCTGAAGGAAGTTCTATTTTCTGTGTCCCACAACTTAAAAATATGGTACACAAACTCAAAGGTAGCAAATTCACCGCTGCTGAAAGAAAATGCTTTTGTATGCAAATGAAGTGAAAATATGGAAAAACCTTGTCAGAGAGAATTATGAAAAAATACACATCAAAAAGAAACAGGAGACGAAAGCAACACACTTTATTTATTCAGCTATGGCTAACTCACTTCATTGAAGGAGGAATTTTGTTTTTCATGTGTAATTCTATTACCAGCTCTTGAGGAGGCAAGCTAATGGGGAGGGTAAGCCACTTTGTTGTGAGTACTTGCTGCAGGCCAAGATAAATGTCGTCTGTGAACCTCTGCAGTAACTTCTGTACTCCAGCCCCCACATTAAATCCCCACTTTCTGTGTGGTATTTCGTAATAGTGTGCAAAATGTCTGTGCTGCTCTAGACTAAGTGGGAACTACTTGACGGTTCAGTGAGACTCTCTTAGAATAATATTGGTGACCTGAGGTCTGTGCCTGCCTAAAGCTGTCCAATGTCTTTACTTTCTAATTTTAGCCTAGAGTGAGGCCTGAGTTGTAGAGTCGTATTGTAAAATATGACAATAATGGACTATAATGTTGACCATTTTCAAGTGCTTCTGAGTGGATGGTGGAAAGGAGAACAAGAATATATGTTTGTTTAATCTCTGGTGCATGACCTGTGTTCTTGTTTTTCTGTGAAAATTTTGCTTCCTGGCTTTGGCTGATACAGTTGAGTTTGTACAAGTCCTTGAATTGGTGGAAGATGCCTATCTTACACCTGTGTTTTAAAGCCCCCAGATCTTAGGTTAGAGAGGTAGAGAGAATCTTCATAATGAAGAGTTTATGCCTTTGGCATTGCATCCTTTCTTCTCTACTTACTGAAGGAAGAGGTGTATTTTCCAGATATCTCTGTAAAAATTGACATCTGAAAGGTTACTTTAAGTGCTGACTGTCTGCTTGGTGACAATACTGAAACTGTATGAGAGAGAGAGACATCAGTAAGAGAAATGGTTAGTCCAGCAATGTAAATGCAATGGCAAAGCTTCTGACAAAAACTGCAGACGTATGGAAATTCATCTTCCTGGTGAAGCAGGTGGGAGAAATTGTAGAAGATTTCAGAAGGCAATCCCAAGAATTGGATTATTCACTTCAGTAAAACTGGTCTCCTAGTAGTGTATGTGCAAAGGCATTCCGTGCAAGAAAGCAAGTTATTAATGCCCTGTTGTACTCCTCAGTTTGACTTCAGTATTTGTGAAATGTGTATCTGAGCTGTCTGAAAAATGAACAATCTTTCAACAGTTTAAGCATGAGGGGGAAAACATGGGGACAAGGATGGGATACGTTTTTCCCCAGTCATTCTTTGTCTAGCTGAGTCAATAGTGTTGCGCAGAACAGCAAAAAGCTTCATTAGCTGTAACATAGAGATGGATGTGTACAGAGTAACTCATGTTGACTCAGTTCTGGTTATTTCTGGGGTACCAGGCACATTGAGTAATGAAAAACAAATAGCTACTTAAAATTGGTATTATATTTTTAGGTGCCTGAATTTAGGCAGTCGGGTCTTTTTCTGTTGACTATGCAATGAACTTTTGCTCTTTCCTTCAGAAGGAAGGCGGCAGCGAGTGCTTAAAGTACAAGCAGAGGACAGGTAATTAGCTGTTAGCTGTACGGCTTTAAAATTACTTCTCTGAGCTCTCATGGCGAGTAGTTTTCTTGTTTCATCTCACACATACATGCACACTATGGTGTACAAATGTCAAAGCCAGGGAGACTCATAGCCAGCTTCACGGTGCCTTGTCTGAGCTGCTTCTGATACTTGGGCCAGTTTAAGTATCTTTACTTCTCAGTGCAGTCACGTCTTATATCATACATGAGTTGTTTGCTTCACAACAATTAGTATCTCATATTGAAGCCACTAGCCATGTGAACTTCCAAGCGATTTCTGCTGTGGCAGTGTTTCACTGCCTGAACTGAAGGTACACTTTATAATTCCTGGTCTGAGTCACATTGTGCTATTGCAAAATACCCAAACAAGTAACCTTTGTTTGGGCCTCCGTCAAGAAAGGTGCTGAGTCTGTGGTGGATACAGTTGGAGCCATTGAAAATTACAGAACAGAAAGAATCATTTTCTCTCCCAAGTCTGACGGATTCGCTTTCTTCCAGGTGAACTCTGGGTAGAACATCCTGGGATTTGATCAAAAGGCATCACAACTGTGATAAATTCCTTTTCCTGCGTCTGTCATCTTAACTATAACTTCATATGCAGTACCTGAAGATATGCCTAGGAAACAAGATTTTTATTTGATGATTAAACTTAGCTTATGCAAGTGATACTGCTGAGGGCAGAGGTGGTCAAAGGAAATGAGGGTTTTTTTCTCTTAATTTGAATGAATTCTCAACATAAGTAGTTTGCCATCCTTCACCACAGGAGATCCAGGATAACATCTTTTAGGACAACCAGCTCAATAAGCGTACAAGATTTCCAAATCCTTGTAACCTACCTGGGTGTGGAAAAAAACAAATCTAGAAGAGAACTTCACATAGTTTTTAAAGGGAGATAGATGATCAGATGTGATTTTGAATTTTCTGATATATCTGTCAGTCTCTTTGGAAGGAGACTAGAATTTAAGTTGGGTTTACATGGACCACCAGGGAGCCATTTGTGGAAGAACTCTGCTGACAGTCTAAAGACCGGTATGAGCTTGACTTTTTTAGAGTTTTATAAAGCAAAAAAGAGGAAAATGTGTATTTGAGCTTTTGCCTTTTTGCCAATTCCATTGGAGCAAAAATACATTTTAGCCTAGTTTGTAGCGTGGTAGAAACTTCATGTACAGGACTCCAGGAGGAAAGTCACTTAAAACTTTCAGCACTCAGGCTAATCTCTTATTATGAGTTAAAGCTTCTGTGCTTTCAGATTCTTTCTGTTCCGTCTTTTTACAAATTCTTTTTTTGTGTTTGCTTTTTTTTTTGTCATGAAAATAACTCATCATATCCTCAGCTACAGAGAATACTAGAATACCTACTTTTTCCTTTTTTCTGGTCTAGAGGTTAATGAATTGAAGATTGGAATGATTTTGTTCAGTAATGATTGTCTGACGTAGATACTTTTCCCTGTTCCTTCAGCCTCTCCTGTTGATCCATTGACATTTTTTCTTTAATCTGTTGTGTGATTTAATATTCCTAACCACTGTGTTTGTACTTCTGGAAATTCACACAAAATACAGAAAAAAAGATGTTGTCCAGCCATCCAACTGCTCTTATATACTTAGTTTTAAGATAAATGGTCTTCATTACTGCTGAAATAGCAGGACATTTTTGTTTTATGTTCTGCAGCTGATGACTACTTAGGAATTTTTAGTTGTGTCTAATATTTAACCATAGATATTTAAATACTTGAGATTTTATTTTTCTCTTAACTATATCATTATCCATACAATGAAGGAAGGCTTGCTTAGACCTTCAGGAAAATGTGATTCCTGTAGGAATACATTAAGTAGAAACTCCAAAGAAACAGTTTTGGAGGCAGGGCAAGAGAATTTAATGTGTGATGCACTTAATGAAGAATGTGAAGGAGAAGTTAGGTAGATTGAGATAGCCCTTAAAACAAAAGAAATGTCTAAATGCTGGTCATTGGCTGGGTAATAATGTTTCTGTATGGACTCAACCAACATTGATTTCTGCCTAAGCTCATGTTCCCAATCCACTCACGGGCAGCAGTATAAAGACATACATGTGTGGTGATATGCTCTGGGTGTAATGACTTTCAGTTGAGCTTCTGCTTCCCTTTCCCCAAGGGGCTTGGGCTGACAGACTTCCCTTTCTGGTTGTGCAGGTTACTTCAGTGTTGGACTGAAGCTTCATGCTTTAAGTTTAATGCCTTATGTTGTGAAAGGCCTCAGAAGTTCAGTTTCTGTTTTTCATAGTGGGGTCTGTGGTCTGGACATACACATCTGTTGTTGCTGTCTTCTGAATTGCTGAATTGAGAAATAAGGCTCCTGGTTATATTTTAGAGGGATGTTTTGTTTATTATTATTTATTTGTTTCCATTCTCCAGTTGTCATTTGCTCTCAAAAAAGCAACTATTTTTTGTTCATCCAGAAAAGGGAGAAATGGTCAGAATCTGTAGCAGTTTATAGTTAAATGAAGCGAAAGAAAAAGCCTTATGTAGTTGTTGTCTTCTAAGCTTCATAAAAGGGATCACCAAATCTTGTGAGCTGCTGCCAGTGAGACTTTTTAAAACAAAACAGAAAAACCCTGCTTGTATAATAAAAGGGATTTCCCCCACCCCCAATACAGGCTGTTGTTTACTTCACAAAAATCAGATATTTACTTTTTAAACTGAAAATGTCTCAAACTGCTCAGCTCCTCCAACCCCCACCAGTATGATTACTTCTTATTTTTATGAGGAGGAACAAGCACTCCTATCTCCACTGTCTTTAGAACATGAGCTTTCCCTCCCACAGCAGATAGTTATGTATCATATTCATATTGTTTCTCTTATCTCCTTTCCTGTTCTAGCATTGTATGTCCTTTCCACATTGTTCTGCTCAATGTCTTTTTTTACTTTAAGCCTTGGAAGCCCAATGGAATAGTTGTTGTCTATCCTCTTTCTGAGTGGCAGAGCACTTTGTGATGTAGAGATGCTGCCTCATTACCTTAATTATGAAAGAAAAGGATGTAATGCAAGCAAATCTGCAGACAGGTACTTTTTGGTAAGTAGCTTCCCCTCATGGCATGAGGGTTGAATGGGTAGACCCTGCATGGTGCTCTTTGTTGCTTATTCTGTATAGAAAGTTCAGAACTGAGTTGTTTATGGGTTTTAGTGGTACTCGTTGTACCAGGCTGGAGAACATTAATCAGATGAGATCAGTTTTTACCATGCCTGTTTTGTGGTTTTCATTTCTGTAATCCTCAAATTAATATCTCCAAACAGTGAATACTAAGTATGCTTTTAAGACTGTAGGCAGGGAAACCAGAAGTGGAATTAAAAGGGAGAAGTAGTGCTGGAAATAAAAAAGCCATGTTCATCTTAGCCAGTGCAAGTTCTGAAAATACAAGCCATGTGTCCTGTGATAAAATTACCTGAATAAGGTGAACAAGTTTGAAGTACATTCCTGTAAAACCCAGGTAGCAGCTGTATGTTTGGCAGAGTCTCCAACTTCTGGTACTTGCTGAAGGCTGCCCACCAGAACACCAGAACTTCCTCCTGCTTGTGACAAATAGCAACTATCCGGAAGCACCCAGTGAAGAAGACTTCAGCTGAATAGAAACTGGTGGTAGTTGGTAAGGAGTAGAAGCAGTTGCAATTTTCCTGAGGATATATTATGTGTGAATGAATTGCATGTGTTCTTAGTTGAGAACCTGCCTCTAAATGAACTGATGTTGAAACAAATAATAAAAATATCTATCTATTGAGTGGACTTCGGTTTATGTCCCATGTTACTAATGTGTTATCTACTACAGCTGAGTTCCATTTCACCAGAAGTTAGTTTAACCTTAAATAAGAGATGCTTATCATGTATCTGCTGGGGCAGACCATCTGTGGGTGCCTGCTATTCATCTGATAACCATAGCTTCCTAAGGTGACCAGACAATTCTGTGTTATTCATTGTGCATGCAAGTATAATTTCTCATTTTTGAAACATGTGACACAGAAGGCCACTTCTGACAAGACAACCTGCCAGCTCTCCAATTCTTCTTTTGTGAGAAACGGTCTCTGTTGTGCATGAATTTTGTGATTTGTAGACACTTTCTTTTTCCAATGGTGAACAGTGATGACTACCAGCATTCAGCTGCTGTCTTGCACTAACTTCTGATTTGTAAAAACTAGGTCATTTGGAAGTATTTCTAGTCCTTCTCTTCTTGTCATCTACTCCTAATCAATCTGGAAAGGTACTTGTGAGATAAAAGATTTATGGCAATTGTGCTTGAAGTACTGTCTACATAGGGGCTTAGTAATTAATTTTATCTCCTAAAGGAACCATGACAAATATACTTGGGTCTCTTTCTAAATGTTGTGGGGCTCCAGGGCCTGTATTGCACAAAACTCTGCTGCTGCTGTGGGAAAAGAGGATGGTCTCTGGCTGTGGGGAAGGATGGGAAGGTGCATTCCCAGGGATGCATGACCGGGTTGTCTTCAGAGTCTTCCAGGCTGATTATGGAAAGCTAAAAAAACATTGCTTCTGGCGCCCTGGTGCTGTGGTAAAACCACCCTGAAGATCCCTGAAACCGTCTGAAGTCTGAGCTTTTTGCAGTATCTTAAAACCTTCTGGCCAATGTCCTGGGATGGCCCTGAAGTGGAGCACTGTGTGAGGGGCAGTGCTGAGCTGTGTCAGCCTGTCACCACTGCTGATGCTTCCAAAGTGTTGACGGCAGGGAGGAAAGAAGTGTCACTGAAGTGGGTGTGATGAAAAATAGGTACTGCCATAGCCAATGTTCTTGTAAGTGAAGCTCTCCTGTGGCTCTGTGAAACAGAAAATTAAATTAATGTGTTATCGTATGACTCTCCTTGGGTGGGTGTGCACAAAAAAGTTTATAGCTTGATGATTTGGTTTCCTGTACTTGGGAAGAAGGCATTTTAAGACTGACAGCCAGGAGGCAGAAATACATACAATGTGTCTGAGGTTAGAGTGGTAATATGGAGAAAAAGAATAATGTTTCTAGTAGATAAGGCCATTTAATTTTATTTATGATTGGATACAAAACATAATCCAAAGAGGATCTTCAGTCAGTAACAATGAACTATTTTTCTTCTCTATAATGTCATTGTCCTTAATTAAGATGTTTATTAAGTTCATGGTATTTCCTTGCTCAAAAAATGGTACATTGTATTAATTGACATGGCATATATATAGTTACTCTTCTGCAAAAAACCCTATGGGGAATTTTGATTTTAAAAACTCCAAAAGTTGTAAAGAGCTATCTAAAGCAAAAGCAAAGTATCTAATGAGGAAGTTGAAAAACCTAAGTAAACTTAAAACAGGAATAAAAATGAATAAAACCAGGAAGCATTTCTCATCTGTGAGGGAGCAGGCAGACGCTGGTTTGCTAAAGTCTTTGCTGAGACCTGGCAGGAATACCTGAGGAGTGGTAGCATTTCAGAGTGCATATTCAGAGAGATTTAGGAGGGCAATCTTGATTAACCCTACCCATCCCTGGATTTTTCTTTTTCTTTTAAATCCCACAGCTGTATCAATGTTTGCTTGAGTAACTTGGAAGCCGAGTTAACTTGCTAGTTCCTTATTGAGCAATATAAAACATCCAGTATGTGTGGGGTGACCTCCTAGCCTTGCAGTGTCAGTCAGACTGTACTAAAATAAACCCGGCCATGTGTTCCTGCCTGAGCTAAGGACCTGCTTCTCAGTTTGAAAAGCAAACTTTGGGAGGGAGCGTGGGCTTTGAAGATCTCCTTTCTGAGTGATTCTGAAGATAAGGACCTTGTAACTGCCTCTGCTTAACAATTACATAGAGAAGTGGGCTCATGTGTGGTGCCCATTCCCCTGTGGAAAGGAACTGTAAATTTAAGCAAAAAGTATCAGCTTTCAGGTACTGGAAAGAAAAAACAGCTGCTTTTGGAACTCATCCTGTGGAAAATTAATTGCTATTGTGTAGGAGGGACTTCTTTTTTGAGGAGATGGATTGGTGTTCCAGGGGGCATTACTACCAAAAGGTTTCTTGCACAACCCAGAAGAGTGTCTCACAACAAACAGGTAAGGTTGTTTTACAGCCCCATCCTGTACCTGGCCTCTTTGTTACCCACTGCTGAGCAGTATTTGACCGTCAAGCTCTGCTGCTGCACTTAAGTGTTCAGTGCTGTTGCTTCCCGCAGAACTCTTCCAAAGTAAATCCAAAGGGTTTTTCCCCCACTCCTTTCGTGGTTTGCTTCAAATCATGTCTTTCCTTAAGAAGGTGTTCTGCCGAATGGTTGTTTCTCTTTAAGTAGCAGTTTAAAATTTGTCTTTTAAACACAAAGCTTCAGAAGAATTTTACATTGATGCTTACATTTTACTTACTCAGATTTAAATTTCTAAATTCATCCTTGCATTCCTGCTTTCATTTTAGTACAGTCATACTGGAGCTTCCTAAATTTAAGTGCCCTGCCACATCTTCTTTTCAGTAGAGGTGGTGTTGGTGCTTGATTTCAGATGGAGTTCTGGTGGAACATTTGCTCATAGATAGGATGAGAACGTTCCATAAATCTGGCATGCCCTCATTTCTTTTGCCGGACTCCAGTGTTTAGATAAAACATCTTCCTACACAACTCTGAGGTTTCAGAGGGAAAGAGATAAATACTGGTGTAGTTTTTTCAGTTTGTGTTGCAAGTGCACTCAAGTTATGCTTGCTGGTCTGGTGGGACTAAGGTCAATTCTGTTTGTTTTTTACAAGGCACTACCCTTCCAGACAGCTGAAAATGTGTACTGCTTGAAGCTTCTGGGGTTATTTCCTTCTCCTAAAAATAAGCACAGTACCTTAGTACAGGAGAACTAAATAAAATGGGTGGTTTGAAAAAAGAAAATCTTATCAAAGTGAAAAAGTTTTTTGGGATTGTAGGGGAGTCAGTGGGATCTTTAGCTAGAAATAGGTGGTTGGGGTTGTTTGGGTTGGTTTTGTTTTGTTTTGTTTTTTCAGGTCTAGCCAAAGTTTTTATTTGGCAAAAACATACTAAGTAGTGTGGTTAGGATCTTTTTTCTATGTAATGCTTTGTGTTACTAGACATAACATGATTAAATTTAAAACTTTGGATAGAAAGCATATTAGTAGATTAAAGTTGGTGTTTCTATGGGATCTTTGACTTTGAAATTAAATTTTTTGTGAGTTTAGAAACTCAGGTTTAATTTCAGTATTAGAATGATAAGTTCTGATTTATTCTTGCCAGCAAGAAAAATAATTTTGTATTTATGCAACAGAACAGATTCCAGGTACTCTTTTATCCCAGGGAAGCCAAAATTAGTTCTTAGACTAAATTTTGTGCATAGTAGGGATCTTCTCTAATAATATTTCTTCTCCTTTACATAGGAGTTGTGCGACTCCTTTGTCTGGTGAAGGTATTACTAGTTATAGATACCAGGAATAAGCATTTAGTCCAAAGACACTCAGTTTATAAGAGTCTTTATAAAAAGATGATTGCAACTAGAAATATGCAGACTAAACAAGTGTGTAAGGCTGCAAATGAAGAGAGACTAATGGTATGGAGTGCTGGTAACAGGTTAAGTTAAATTCATTTGGGCAACGATATGTATTTTGCAAGGTCCATTGAGTTGGTGGTAGATGACAAACAGAGCTCTTGGTGTTCCAGAGCCTATGAGCTGTTTTGAAAAGTATACCAAGTGTAGGGATGGATAAAACTAGTAAAGAATTTAAATAACCTCATAGATTCGATGAGACCCTTTTACAGTCTTGGTCGTAGAATAATAGGGAAAGATTGGAGAAAAGAGCTGCAGGTATGGTTAATGGTTTAGAGGAATCTGCCAGAGGCAAAGAGCCTGAATATGAAGAAACTGTTGATTTTTCTGGCCTACCAAGAAGGAGGTTAAGTCATACAGAATACCTTTTAGGGAGGGATGGGAAGTTTTTCTGGGTTTTGAGGAATGTAGTGGGTTTTAGTTTGGTGCTTGGTAGGGGGTTTTTTTTGTGTTATTTTTGAAGAGGATACTTGATAAAGGTCAGAGTCTATCAAAATTCAGAGTCTGAAAGCTGAAATATAGCAAGGTAATTTGTGGGATATTAACTTGGCTTTCTTTGGCTGCTTTATATAATACAAATTCCTCAGTCACAAGGTGAGGGCTGAGTGAAATTCTATCACCTTTATTACACAGGAGATCAGACTCAAATGAGGATTACACTTGATCTCTGGACTTGCTCTGTAAGGTTGGGTTTTTTTGTTTGTTTGTTTTTCTGTTCTCTCCCATGCTAACTTGATCTCCTCCTTCCCTTAAGTATGTCTAACAGGTCTGTCTTCGTGTACCAATAATGGAGGTCTTTACTGCCAGTTATGGGATGAAAAATGACAAACTTACTCTTCAGGGCAGGACTAAAAAAGTTTCTGGGAATATTTAAACGACTTCATTACCAAATAATATAGGATTTTACATGATGACTGGGGGATGTTTATTATAGTTGAGATGTGGTTGAGAGGGTTTCATCTGCAGTACCCAGCTTTTTTGGATACCTGTGTGACGCGGCAGGCTCTGCAGGATGTAACAGTGGATTGATCAACACCAGTGTAAACTGCTAGGCATCTGCTTTTAGTTTAGTTGCTTTTAGAAAATGAAGCTTTTACTCAGAAGTGCATTTATCCATGATCTATCACACTGTTAGCTGTCAAAAAAACACCACAAATTTTTACCCATCTTTTAGTTGTTGGTTCTTTAAAGGTGTGCTGTGAGTTAAGGCTGCACATCTCTTGAGTCGTTTCTCCAGCACATCAGAAAAATGTGACTAGACATTTATTTTGGAGCTCCTGCTAGCACATGCCTAGAAAGATAACCTTGTTGGAGGATGTGAAATAAAACTGACCATGTAGCAAAAATTCCCATTGTTTTCTGTTTTGCCATTTCTATTAAACAGGTTTAGTGTGTGTCCTTTTGCTGGAGAAAAATGTATCATACCAATCTGTCTTCTTCAGATAAAGCTCAGATGATCCTGTAGATCATTAACCACATCTTTCAGAGTTTGGCATGTGATGTTCAGTACACCATGCTGACATTATTCTTGCATAACTTCTCAGTGTGGTATTTGTCCTAACAATAAAAAGCCCATTTAAGTGAACTTCTTTGGAAGGATTGTTCTGTGTGTGAATTGTGCCAAAATATCACTTTTGGAATGTAAATTGAATTGGTGTTTTAGTAGCTATTAAAGTGTGGGTTGAAACTGCTTGACCTATTGGTATAGTTCAAGTATGATGAGGGAAAGCTGTTCTTGGAAAGTATGGAGGCATGATGAGGGTTGTTCTCCCCGTTGATCATGGCTGTCTTATGGAACATGGATTGTACCATAATCCCCCTGGGTATATATATAGGGAAAAATCCCCCAAAAACCAAAACCCAAAACCAAACAAAATTATGAACACCTTTTATTGATGAAAACTATAAAAGTAACAGAGAGGTAATAATAGTTGCTGTTGTCATTTATTTTAGCTGGCTGTTAAGATTACTCTACTTTTTGAAAAGGCTGTAAACTAAGAATAAGCTTGAATCTGTAATGCTTTCTATATTTATTTACTATTAGCAAAGTTATTAATCCTTTTAAGGGAAGGCTTATCTTTCAGAAGGTAGGTTAAGTGGATAGAATTTTAGGGCAAAATCTTTTACCCACTTATATTTGTTGGCCCCTGATGAAACATGTCCTGCAAACTTTACATGGAGTATCAATTATTTTTAATTTAGTTATTATATTTAAAGTGGAAGGGAAAGAAGTAGGCAACAAGAACTTTGGATATACTTTTTTTCATTAAATGTATTACTATTCTTAGGTATAGACTGTGGGGGAATTTCCATTCCCAGTAGCGCTTATTTTCTTTATTTCATATACCTTCTAGTGATTCTTTTTGTTTGTAAAGATTCTGAATTGATTTCTTTCCCAGCCATACTGGTGGTGACGACAGCTCAAAAAATTGAATTCATATGTTGGCTTTGTATTAGAACAAGCAAAAAGAGCAGTTTTTTCAGGATACGGCATGTGGTGTTTGAGGTTTTTTTCCTTCTGTGGTTTGTCTTTACACTCTCTACAATCTTATTCTTTTCCCATCTTTGCCCTGCTTTCCATATCTGTTTCCATGTTTGCTTTTGTGTGTACGTGTGAAATGTAGTAGTGGATAGAAATACATAATTTGTGGTTTTAGTGCCCTTAACTAAAGCAGGGGAAGTAAGAGTGTGTTGCTTTTCTTGAGGCACACTGGTAATTGCTGGTGTGGTGTGGACTAGCCTTCCAGTGGGTAGTTGTCTTCTCTTGGCAGAAGGATATAGCTAATTTAGAGGCCTGAAAGGATGCTGGTTTTGTTACATAAAGGAATGGAAATAAAGGATGAGTTTTATTTTTTCCTTTGCATGTTACATTGGAGACAGAATCTCCAGTAAAAGGCCTTGATGTTTGGTAATGCCAGTCATCACATCCAGTTTTTGCTTGTATGCTATTGTAGCTTGTCTTATTCCATGGGGACTGTATTAATATCTGTTAAATATTCCCACATAAATTCACAGGGGACAAATGGTTGTCCTCCAAATATAAGATTCATGCTCTTTTTAAAAACTGTGTTTAAGAATTAGTCCTTTCAAATGGCCTTTCAGTTACTCATCACTGTGTATTTTTTCTCATTTTTGGTTCCTATCAAAATTTAGGTTCCCTAATAACACAATCTACTTATGTTTTGGGATGTGTTTTATCCCAAACACTGCTGGATCACTGATGGTAGTTTAGTAGACGTCTGAAAAAAAAAGCTTTTAAACATTTTCATTTACACAGAAAAGTGCAACTTAATCTCTCAGGATAAAAGCCATACTGTGGTACCATAGCCATGAATTTGGGATTATAGTGCCAAGACATTTCCTGTTTCATCAAAACCTGTCTCTACCTCCAGTTAGATAACTAGTTGGATTTTCGCAAGTAATTTATCAGGCTGTTCAGACAAAATCAGATCTATTCAATTGAATATTTTAGTATTTAATAGAATTCTATTTTATAATCTGCCAGTAGATTGTATAAGATTTCTGCTTGTGAATTCAGTGGGGACTAGATTACAGTGGCATAATGCAATGCCACTTCCAGATCAGGAAAATAATGTTAACTTTCCTCCTATATAGCAGCACGCTGAACTCTTGAAATCTGCCTTTTATTTAAATGTCATGAAGTTAAATATATTAGAAGGCATCTTCTGCTTCACTGCTGATGGTTTGTAAGGTTTTCAAGTCTGTGGCAGACAGTTCAAATACATTGTTGGTTCCTTTGAACTTCCCCATTTAAATGTTGTGATTCCTGACTGAAATTGTGGTAATTGCTTCTATCTATTGTAAAAGTGTTTTTGAAGGACCCCCATTTTCTAAGATCTAAAGGGATTTAAGTAATTCATAGAAAACAATTAGGTGGTGGATAAATTATAGTCTTCCTAGCCATGGATGTTTGTGTCCAGGTAAACTTTTGTTAGTGGGGGTGGGATATTTCTGGTATGATAATTAAAGCTGACTGAAGGACAGGGCTCAGTTTGATCTTGATTTCTCATCTTGCCTACGTGAGAAGTGAGTGAGTGCTCCTGTTCACATGGCTTTCTTGCTCACTCTGAGCTCAGTTTTGCAGAAGGAGCTCTGCAAGCCCAAACTGATTCACATTTGTAGAATGGGGATGTTTGCACAGTCTTGGGAATTTCATACTGCTTCAGAGCTCAAAGTATTTGTTCACTAAGTCAAAAATAGATAAATTTAAGGGAAGAGATGGTCTTTTTTGCCATTTTAAAGCTTCTTTTTTATGAGATATAGATACTTGACTTAGCAATTGAGAGTAAGAATCTAGAAATGGAGTAATCTTGTCCCAGTCTTATTACATTGGGCCCACTTTCTTGACTGACTGTTTTCAATGTTTTTTCTTTGGAGAGCTGTATGAAATAATTTTTCTTTGTTTGTTGTTCCCTTAACCCATGTGGCAGTTATTTTCTTCTTCCATATCTACCTCCTTCTACTTAAAACATGAAAGTAAAACCCTCTGGGTATTAAGATCAGTACTTTTCTATGTTTATATTATGTTCTGCTTCGGCCAAAACATCCATATCTAATTTTAATAACTTAAATAGAAGCTTCTGAAATAGGGCATGGTTCGTGCCTTGAATATTGATTCATATCTAAGTAATGAGTATAAACAAAATAAAAATAATCTTGATTTTTAGTAGAGCTAGAGGTCTGTTGCACTCTGAAACTTCAATATATACAAGAATATTCTATGATGTAGCATTGTGCATGTATAATACCAGGTGAAGATGGAGCTTAAATGAATTTTCTAGTTGGTCAACTTTAATTGTTTTTGATGGTTGAGTCTTTTGGGGCAGTTTGTGGTGTGGTGTTTTGGTTGGTTTGATTGGTTTTTTTTCCCCTCCCACGGACTTTCATTCTATGGGGAATTTTGTCTTGGAGGAAACTCAAATACTGGCATTTTTGTAATGGACTGGGAAATCAGGTATTCAGACAGCTCCTGGGTATGTAAAAAATGAGCTCTCCAGTGCTTTCTGACTCATTTGTTTTTGCTTATTCCTACATATGTCCTCCGTGCTAATCATTTGGGATGGAGAGCTTTATTTTTATCCCTAAGTAACCACAGGCATAGTCAGGTTCTTAGTAAGGCTCCTGACTTCAAGGGAAATGCGATAAAGCCACCTAGAAGGAATAAATACTAATGTTGAACAAGGTAGTGAAGAACTCTGACTTCATCAGTGTCAATACTTTACAGCCTGACTCGCATATGGGCAGGGGAATTTTCCTGAAACCTTCAGGGACCTTTACGTTTTGAGAGCTGGTATATATCTCGGTACACATGCACAAACAGAAATCTCAGTTCCTAGCAAAATTGTTTCCCCTTATGTCCTTTAAAGGGTCACAACTTTACTACTTTTTCTGCAAACAGAAGGAAATGCTGTTTCTTAAAAAGGAGCTTCTTTGTCTGCTCTTGCAATCATGCGGATGTTCCCACTGAGGTAACTCAAGAGCATCAGGGTCACCCTTTGAACCTTCATCCACTGCAGCTGAATCCTCAGGTCTCATTTCTTTCTATTACTGATTTCTATGCAGTGTCATGTGTGTTAGACTCTTCCCTCTTTTGACTCTTTCCTTAGGGCATAGTTCCTGTCTCTCTTCATGTACACTGAAGTTCAGGCTCTATTCTCATAAAGAAGAAAGAGAATTTGAAAGGCAAAACCTAGCTGATACCTTGTGTTTGTGTTAATTCCTCTCTACTGTTCGAGTTATAGTCCTGCTTAAGTTGCAGTGGAAATCCTTGAAAGATACCTGGTTTATGGACTGAGAACTTTAGGGGTATTTTTTGCACTCTTGTTCATTTTTAACGCAACGTTAACGTGTTTCTATTGCTCATCCTCATGTACTTTTCCACACTACATATTTACTTTAGGATTTCATAATTTAGGATGGGCTCAGACGGTGATATCAGAGTAACAACTACTTTTTTCAGTACTTTCTGGAAGACCTTTTGTAGTGGAGTCTGGCTGAGCTGATTTTCCCCATAGCAACCCTCATGGTGCAGTACTGGGAGCTAGAGGGTGTTGTTAACACACCCATATTGTGACCAGCAGTGCTCTCACAGCACCAAGACCCTTTCCAACATTCCCCCCAGTGGGATGGGGAGGGGCAAGATCTGGAAGGGGTTACAACCCGGACAGCTGACCCGAACTGGCCAACGGGATATTCCGTACCATATGATGTATAAAGGAAGAGGGCAGGAGGAGGACAGGGGCACATTCGTTGGGAAGACGCTTGTCCTCCGAGCAACCACTATGTGTTCTGGAGCCCTGCTTCCCGGGACAGGCCCGACACCACCTGCGGATGGGAAGTAGAGAGTAACAGCTCTGTTTGCTTTTGCTTCAAGCGTGCGGCCTTGCTTTTTACTATTCATTAAACTGCTTTTATCGTAACCCACGGGTTCTTTCCGTCTTACTCTCTCCCTGCTTGCCCTGCTGACAGAGGTAGGGGGGGCAGTGATAGAATGGCTTGGTGGGCACCTGTCACCCAGCCAAGGTAAACCCACCACACCTTTTTAGTGCTCTAGTATTTGTGATGTTTTATTTGCTCAGGACTTAAATTAGCAGTCTGTTTTACATCTTTGTATATGCTCCACACTGAGAGATTTAAAACTTGTTCTTCAGGTAGAGGATTTCTTGAGAGCCTTTGTGTGTGGGAAGCTATGCTACTTAAGAAGTGGTAAAAGCCTTTGAAGAGGTGGTAGGTAAGGAACATGTAAATCCGACTGGAGGAAATCTTTTCCTCTCATCAAAGCAACCTCTGAAGTTGATGTTTGATACCACTCTCAGGAATGGCAGGCAGGAGAAGGTCTCCAAGAAGGAGACTGGGGCAGTGGTTAGCACCACTGCAATCAGCGGATCCCACATCTGGGAAGGGCAAGGAATGCTTGGCCAGGTTGTGGTCCCGTCATTCACATGGGCTGCAGCCTTCCAGCTTAGATCTCAGGGTGCTGTAGGAGGCTGGCTAGACAAAAGCCCAGGCCTTAAGTTCAAGTCTCAGCACGCTTTAAATCTAACCTTGCATATTTATCAAGCTAGCCTTTTGCAAGGTCTGCTTTTCCCTTCTTTCTCTCTTGAGTTTCTTATGAACTTTATGGTACTGAAGTCCATTTGTTTCAAAATTATTGATTTGTTTATGGCAACAGTCATAGGACTTTGAAAATGCTCATTGACTGCACTGCTCCACAGTGGTGTCCTGAGTGCATCTCCAACAGGGTTTCATGTATTTGCTGGAAGAGCCTCTAGAAAGCTAATGGTGTTGCAGGTAGTGATATGGCCATAGGGTTGTTGAACTGCTGTAAATAAAGCAAAATATAAAGATGAAACAAAAAAAGGAAATTAGTTTTGGTCATTTGGTGTTTAGAAATGACCCTAATGTTGTGCCTTTGTAGTTGATTTGGTTCTTCTTACAATTCCTTTAATTGCAAATTATTTGCTTGCTCTGGCACTCTTCCCTGTTATCTTTATTCTTTGAAAGGGTGAAATTGTTTAATTCTTAGATTCAGGGTTTATCATAGAATCATTATGATTGGAAAGGACCTCTAGAATCATCAAGTCCAACATTCATCCCAACATCTCCCTAACTACTAGACCATAGCCTCAAGTGCTACATCTGCTTGTTACTTAAAAACCTTCAGGGATGGTGACTCCACCACTTCCCTGGGCAGCCTGTTTACCATTTATTTAGCTAATTGTGTAAAAGCTTACATGGTTGGAGTGGGACCAGATGGGTCCAGAGAAAGAAATAACTGGCCATAAGAAGGGGGTAGCTGTTCTAATGCAGTAAGTTTTTGACTGTGATGTCTAATACTATTTTGCCTGACACCTTGGTGACAGATAAGATACTAGTTTAAACACTTTGTGTAGTTTTGTTGGGTTTTTTTCCACATCTAAGATTGTTCCAGCCCTTAAGTGCCAGGAGTGGTCTGTACAAGGAAACTGCATTGCAAAAATAAATTATACATTTTTTTAATGCATGTAGATTGTCCTGTGTGGGTGAGCGAGAGAGACTATCCATAATTCCTCTGACATAATTAATCCCTTATGTAAGGTAAATTCTTCTTACTGTTCTTTCCCTTTTCAACAATATATTAGTTGTAGAAGTAGCCAGTTTGAAGTTAGAGTGTAGAAGTGTCCTGGTTTATATTATGCTGTGTGAGATTAGATTAGCATACAAATTCCATAAAACAAGCAATAGTATTGTGCTTGTACTTGGTTGCTGCAGCGAATGATTCTGGGGGCTGGGTTTTATGGCTTAGGCATCTGAAGTGGGAGAACGGGGGAGGATGTATGTTCCATTGTGGTTTCCAGACCGCAGCATAATCAGGGTTTGGATGAAAACAAAGTAGGTCACGGCACAAACTTCTACTGAAATATTGGAGACTTTTAAAGACTCAGTTGCAGTGCCACTGAAAGCACAACTTTGAACATGAGATTGGAGGAGAAAGTAAAAGCACTGACCACTTCCGTCCCCTGTATCCCAGTCTCCCTTCCTATTATCCAACATACCCAAACAAGGGCATATCTGTTCTATTTTTTTCCCCCTCCTTTCTTCCTGCCTACCAGATCACCAGTTAAAGAATTTCTTTAGCTGGGGAAAATCAAATCAGAGGTTATACAAAATTGCAAAGAAGCAATTCTCCATAAACTTGCCTAATGCTTTTCTGAACTCTGTTCATTGAACTTCTGATCTCTGCAATATAATATAACACTTATTGCCAATTATTCACTATGCAGGAATACTCACTGTGCATGATTTTTTTGATGCCAAATCCTTATTTTCTCTTTTATAAGAAAGAGTAAATTGTTTTTCCTGGGTTAGTTTCTCAGTATTGGGAATGAATTTATAGATGTCTGTTTATACCCTTTTTCTTTTTTGTCATTTACCAGCCCAAGAGATCCCACAATTTTTCCTCATGCAAAAACTTTGCATACTTCTGAGCATCCTCACCAGCTTTCTTTTATACCTTTTTATTGTGTACTCTGCACCCTTTTACATCTATTTCTCTGTCAGTTACCAGAATTTCACTCAGTGTTAAAGTTGCGGTGAGCTTTGGATGTCATTTTTTACCTCGACTTTTTCCAGTTGTTTGAGAACGATGAACACTTTGTCTCTATTCTGGGTGCCGCAGAGTAGAGTCCTGAAGCTTGTCAAAGGACTTACTGCAGTGACACAAAGATCTATTTTAAGTTCTATTGCTGAGATAGGCTCTACGTTACTTGCACAGTGTTCATGTTTGTGTGCAGATGTGTTTTCTCAATATACGCTGACCTGTATTTTTCAGCATGAATTTCTTCTGCCTTTTCTATTCCACAGTCACTTACTAGGAATTCATGATGCTGTAGCTCATGGTGGTCAGTAGCCTTGTACAGAAAATGAATGTAACCAGATCACTTTCAGATTTTCTATAAATGGAGGCTTTGTGCAAAGAGACTGTACAAAAAGAGTTGAAAAACAATGATGATTCTTAAAAGTTCAGAAGAGCATAGTTGGTTCTTTTCTCTTTGTTCATTCACACTTCTGTTCTGTAGTGACCTGAGGCTGACTCTGATGACTAGTTGAAAATCTTTTTCTTGATTGAGTTTTTGGGGAGTGAAGGGCATGTGCTACAGCAAATTCTACACGTAGCTGATATTTGGGGAAAGTTGCAGTTCTCAATATGAAAGGAGAACACTGTTTGTCTGTCTTCCGCCTCATTTCCCTTCATCCTTTTACAGTGACTGAAGAACATTGATTCCTGGAATTTAAAGTTCACTTCATGTCTTCCAAGAAACGAATTTGAAGGATACCATTAAGGCTTAGCTGGAGGTGCTGGTAGATACTTACTGAATGACAAAGAGGAAGAAATATTTTGTTATTATCTGTTGGTTATTGAGTGATAGTCTGGACAACTTAAATGATAACTTACTCTTACAATGTAGTTAGTGTGTTTTTAATACTTTAAAAACGTGTGAGTACCTGTGGTGGGACAGATGCGTATCAATACAGGCTGTGTATGGCAACATTAAAGACAAGTCTTTTCCCGTAAAGCCAATATACCAGAGAACTGGGGGCATGTAGCATAGGACTAAGTTGCTTACAAAATCCTTCAAACCCCAGGAAGAACTCTATTACTGACTTTGATCCAGATTTCTGAGCTGGATGTACTTGAAAATGTGCGCTGAATTTTATAGGAGTAATAAGTTCTAGTAGAATGTGAAACAGTCAAACTTATTTTTTGTTTATAAGTAGTTAAATATGTGGAATGAGCCATCTGTGGATGCAAGCATGGTAGTTATTAATGTGACATAAATAAACTGGTATGCAATTTAATAATAATAAAAAAAAAATCTATTTTTCTTCCTGCAACTCTGAGTTCTGTGTCACGCTTTGTTACTCACTGGTCTTTACAGATTCTCTGCTCTGAAATTGAGCAAGGGGGGGCTGAGCTTTTCTGTGACACTGTTGCACTCAGAAGGAAAAAAATGAAAATGCTACAAATTTTAACCTTCACTGCTTCATCCAAACTTGTGAAATTGGCTTAAAATTCCTTAAACTCTTTTACTCGGTGAATAATGTAGCTTCCAGCAGGCTAACTCTGTGTTGTGTTTAAACCTTTGCCAGGACGGGAGCAGTTTCATGGCCTGGGGTCTATGTACTGCAGAGGAGCAGCTGCTGTGATCCTCACGTATGATGTGAACAGCCTCCAGAGCCTGACAGAGCTGGAAGAAAGATTCTTGGCACTGACAGACAGTGCCAGCACCGACTGCATTTTTGCTATTGTTGGAAATAAAGTTGACCTCACCGATGACTGTGCTTTACCACCAGATGAAAACAGAGCTGAGAAGTCTGTTGCCAGCTGCGGTTCGAAGGTGCGAAAACAAGTCCATGCAGAGGATGCAATTGCGCTCTATAAAAAGATACTGAAATACAAAATGCTAGATGAGAAGGATGTTCCAGCAGCTGAGAAAATGTGCTTTGAGACCAGTGCGAAAACAGGATACAAGGTGGACTACCTCTTTGAAACTGTGTTTGAGATGGTAGTCCCAATAATTGTACGGCAGAAAGCTGAGGGGCCGCCGCAAACTGTGGACATTACGGACTACAAGCCAGCAAAAAGGACAAAATCTGGTTGTTGTGCCTGAATCATGTACATGACATAAGGGGAGGGATTGTTTGCACCAGCAAACTGAGGAGTAACATTGCTTGCAGTTCATCAGAAAGGAAAAGTCAAAGAATAAATAGACTGAGATGGTATATGTGAAAACCCCCAAATCTTCTGACCATTAAAGGTCCTTGGGAAACTCTGTGTATGGAAATGTGAGTGCGAGTGAAATCTTGGAGGACTTGCTAGTTTCCATGGGCTCTGAAGGCAAATGGTGTGTTAGTATAATTCCTAGTGACTATCATTTCGACAGTTTTGAAGGAGTCTGATTTTTAACGACTCACCATTTCATGTTGCATGTAAACGGTCTGTTTGTGTACTCTCGACAGCTGCCACATGGTTTATCATCTTTCCCCTTGCCATTCTAACTTTGGACAATTGAACACGCGATACTATTTTTATCAAGGAAAAAAAAAAGAAAATCCAGGCATAATTTATATTTGTAGCTGATAAATCAATTACAGTCTTTTTATGTCAGATATGACAGTGTAAGATTCAGAAGCTGAACTATTAAAATCACTGTGGATACATACTAATTCATTTGGAGGCTTTATTAATGTGACTTCTTCTTCCATAGTGGGCTCTCATGTATCAACACACAGCATCCCAGCTCTTGCTGATCTAATTGCAAGTTGCAGGAGGAAGGTTTTTTTCCTTTCATTTTACTCTTGAATTCTTTTTAATGTGGATAGCAAAGTGGGTTGGGAGGGGGGGGGAGGTGGATGGGAAAGGGAGCATTTTTCTATTTTGTCTACATTTTGTAGAGACCTCTTTATGGTGCCTATAGGATACCATGGTGTGGTATACCTGTGTTCTCTCTCCCTTCCAACTCCTCCCTATTTGTGCCCAGGCAAAGCTGCAGCTTTGATTTTTAGCAGCTGTGTGTGACATTACCATCTACCTGGAGTGAAGTGAGGAC
>VYZX01017324.1:162789-226741 GCA_013401335.1 Brachypteracias leptosomus | reverse complement strand
AACACCCCCTCCACTCCCCACAGAAAAAACAACTTACAAAGCCAACAAAAACCCTGAAGATGCAGCTCATGTTTCCAGTTCTGCAAGTTGTTGTGTGGGGGTTCCTTCATCTTCTTATGGATGCATCTGGCATAATTTTCTAAAACTAAAGGCTTTGTTGTTCTTATGTTTTGTTGTTGCCTTTCTCTGTCCCACCCAAAGCATAGTTGTTTAGTACAGAGGGAGACAATTCCTAAATCAATAATTGATTTAATTATTACTAAGTATATTTTAAACTTTTTTTTTCAAAATGATGTCCTCTTGAGTAACTTGCTGCATAATAGTAGCTTTATTTTCTGCTTTCAAGTTTATGTACAGTACACATGTAGTGGGGAAGAATATCTCAAGAGAAAAACCTCTGTATATTTAATCATACTGTGATTGAATAGTTTGCCTTGGAAGGGACCTTTAAAGGTCAGGTACTCCAATGCCCCCGTGGTGAGCAGGGACATCTTCAACTAGGTCAGGTTGCTTAGAGCCCTGTCCAACTTGACCTTGAATTTTTCCAAGGATGGGGCATCTACCACCTCTCTGGGTAACCTGCTCCAGTGTTTCATCATGCTCTTTGTAAAAAATGTTGTCTTTGTATCTAGTCTAATTCTACCCTCTTTCAGTTTAAAACCATTACTCCATGTCCTGTTGCTACAGGCCCTACTAAGTGTTGTCATCCTTTGGATTTGCTAGGAGTTTGCATTTTAATACCTGCCAATCTCTCAGACTTAACTCCACCTGCTCTGTAGTATTTAAAACTGTACACAATGAAAAACCTTCTAGATATTAACAAAATTCCAAGGCCAGTATCTACTCTGGCCTTAGGATGGAAGAGACAAGCAGGCTACAACCTCAGTCTTGTTTGTGACCAAAATGATCTGCCAACACAGATGTGAGAGGTCCCCCACCGGCTTTCCTGCATCTGTTGACAACTGAACCTGCAGCATGCACTAGTCAGGCTTTTGGGAGATGCTTGGGAGGTGTCCACCTAGAAGGTACAGAACAGGAAGAATCTTTGTAAATTTAACATCTAATAGTTAAGGTGTAAATATTTGCAGTTCGGTTGCACCTTGTGAGCTGGGCTCTTATGAGGTCTTAAGGAATCCTTACAGCCTTTTCAAAAGCTCCAACTTTGGTGTTTTCACTGAAAGAGATGATGTAGGAACCAGTCTTTCATGCTGTGCCTTTGCCCTTAGGGCTACACTTGTCTGGCTTGATGTTTTTGACTTTTCAGTGTCTCTGGCTATTGTTTCTTGAGAAATGTCTGGGTTATGATGGGTTGTCAGTCTGACAGCCTGTGAGAGATCATGGGGTTGCACAGAAGAATCTAGGAGGCTGTGTAATACGTTGGAGCTATTGGGAAGAGGTCAGGAGATCTGGATGCTCAACATGCATCCTAGCCCCATTTCTTAACTACTTTTTGGAGCCATATTGTGTCTTCAAGCAAAACTTGAAGGTTTCTGGAGTTTGAGGTAGGATTTATTTTTTTTAATTTTACCTGTAATTCAAACTCTGCTATAGCTGAGCTCCATTTTTGCAGCCTAGTGTTGATGCTCTGTCTGCTGCAGTGGTGCCTATGCATGTCTGCAATCATTACTAGAGAGCACAGTTCAACCCTAAACACTCAAACTGCACAGATTTTTTTTTTTTTCTGTTTAGTGGTGATGTGGTTTGTTTTCTGTTGTTTGTTTTGTTTTGTTTTTTTTAACAGCCCAGAGAAGCGATACAGTATGTCCTGCTTTTGTGCTTATTAAGTGTCCTAACATGAATTCATTAATTTCTCTGTTGTTTCTGCAGGGTAGGGACTGAGAGCAGAAGGAACTGCACTGATGTGCACTTGTTCTAGCTCTTGTCCCAGTAGCCTCACAACCTAGCAGCTGATGTGTTTATAGCATAGCAGGTGTAGGCTGGGCCACTAGCCCAGCTGGACCAGTGCTGGGACCTGTATTAGCAGCTGCTGTGCCATGCATCTCTTTGGTGCCAGCTCTTCTGCATCCCACCGACTGCAGCAAGTGTTTTCCTCCATTGCTGTGAGGTTGTTTCCCCATTAATAACCTCGGTGGGCAGCCTGGAGCTGGGCCGGTTGTGGCTGTGCTGCTGGAGCCAGGTGGAATCCCTCTCTGACAAGGCTAGCAAGGGCAGGTGAAAACAGGGACCTGGGTGTTCTAGCTTCCCTGCACAGGAAGGAAACCTAATTTTACAAATATTTATTTTCCCACCCTCTCTCCCCATTATGTTTGTCCAGATTATGTGAAGTGTTTGAACAGTGAAATGAGAGGCATCATTTTTGGCTATGCTGGGTGGATGTGAGCTGTAGAGGTGATGGCTGGTCCAGGCTGTGACCCGAGGGGTAGGGAGGGATGGCAGGGTGAGTGGGTGAGGATCTGTCTGTGCCAGGCTCGTTGGGAAGACCTCATCCTGCTTCCTGCCCTTCACAAGCACTGATGGTGCAAGACAAAGGTTGTCATTGGCCCCTGACAACCCCACCAAGGATTCAAGCCTTGTGAAGGCCACAAAAGGAGCTTGTGCCTCTCAGGTGTCCACAGGGCAGACAGAGCTGCTGAGCCACTTGCTTTGAGTCCTTGCCCATATTGTGTTGGGAAGCACCACTGCCTGTTTTTAAATCTCTGCTTATGGGTCATAGGGAACAGTGATGTTACTTGTTGTCCTTGTCCAGTATGTCTTGCACTGATGTGTGCCTAGTCCCTAATGGTAGTGAGGCTGGGCCTCTGCTCACCCTTG
Source organism: Brachypteracias leptosomus (assembly GCA_013401335.1). NCBI lineage: Eukaryota > Metazoa > Chordata > Aves > Coraciiformes > Brachypteraciidae > Brachypteracias > Brachypteracias leptosomus. The sequence goes on along the minus strand of VYZX01017324.1, from coordinate 223,969 downwards.
GTGGGCATGGGTGGCCAACCCTGGGGATGCTGCTGGCCCCTGCATGGGTATGGGGGTTGCTGCTGGCTGCATAGGCTGACATCAGTTGTCATCCCCCTAGCCTCTCTTCTGGCAGCAATCTGATATCTTTTGTTGCAGGGTCATGTTTACAGCTTGCTATTTGTTAATTTTCTATTTCCAGCAGCCCAGTGGACAAGCCCAGTCATGCAGGGTGTGAATGAACTTGCTGATCTGGTCAATACACTCTGAGGAAATAATTGGTGTCAACTGATGTCACTATGTTGACTTTACTATAGCTGTGGTGATATGCTGATGATGCTCTCATACCTACAGGAGACCTACCTTCTCCGGGCTCAGCAGCGTGTTATACTTGAGTGTATTTTCAAACAGGAGTGTAGGAAGCAAACAGCACACTTTGAAGCAAAAGATTTAACTTGGCAAACCTAAGCAAAACACTTGTAGTTTTTACATCCTAAGCTGCAGCACTATACCTCAGTAGAAATATTGTTTTGTTTTGCTGTAGCTGAGTTTTCCTGTATAAAAATCATTTAGCTTCTTGGAAGTGAGTTCTGGGACCATAGAATCATGGAATGGTTTAGGTTGGATCTTCAAAAATCATCTAGAGCAACCCCCCTGCCATGGGAAGGGACATCTTTTGCTATATCAGGCTCCTCAAAGCCCCATCCAGTGTGACCTTGAACACTCCCAGAGATGGGGCATCCGCAACTTCTTTGGGCAACCTGTTTGAGTGCCTCACCACCCTCATTGTAATGTCCTCCTTCTGTTCAATCTAAACCTACTCTCTTTCAGTTTAAAACCCCTGCCCCCTGTCCTGTCACTTACAGGCCTTGGTAAAAAGTCTCTCTCCATCTTGTTTATAAGCCCCCTTTATATATTGAAAGGCCCCAATAAGGTCTCCCTGAAGCCTTATCTTCACCAGGTTGAACAACCCAGCTCTCTCAGCCTGTCTTGATAGGAGAGGAGGTAAACTTGCAGCTAAGAGGCAGTTTAAGCAAGCCAGTTCCCCTCCATGCTGTGCTCTGGGTTAGCTCACCAGCTGAAACCCTCTGGCTGCTGCACGTCTTCCACGTGTTTGCATGCACAAGCGCCCTCCCCTTCTCAAACAGCGCTTACGCAAGCTTTGGAGAAACACGGGTATGAGTACATGGACCCAAAGCACATGACATACACACAGTACACGAGTTCAAGTGTGTGTGGCACCTTGTGGGGTTTTGGGGTTGGTTTGTTTCTTCCTGCACTGTGCCTGTGCGTTCGGCTCAATGCTTGTGCTGACACCGTGCTGAACAAACTGGTTTGTGAAGAACAGTTTATGTGAGTCACAGAAAATTAAGAGACAAAGCAACTGTCAGAGGAAGACCCACGTGCTAGAGTTTTAGATGTAAAAAAATTTAGCTGCAGGGAAAGATTAGGCAACATATTAGCCACAAAAATCCATAGTTTGCTGCTGTCGTTGTTGACATAATCGGTTTTTACAGATTTGTGTAACCTCCGTTTGAGTTCTTTTACAACACTGATTGTGCTGCATTGCCAGAGTTGCATGCTGTAAAAACTCCCAAGTGATAACTCCGTGATCATCCCACAACCACTGATGTCTAGCAACACATGGAAGGGATAAATTGCTGAGTCTTGAGTGTTTGTTATCACTATGTATAATTTAAAAGAATCAGCAAACATGGAGTAGATGTAGCTCGTGTTGACTGCAATGTTTTAAATTCCAAGTATTTCATTTAGCTGAAATAAATGTCTGATTATTTATTTGGGGGCTACCTTTCAGAGCTACGGCATAGCCAGAGAGCTCATTTCAAGCTCAGGTAATTTCTCTGGTTATGGATATATATAATTATATGAACATTTAATCTAGGTTAGACAGTGTGCTAGCTAAGAATTTATATTTTTTGAGGAGGTAACAGTTGTGAAGTTTGGTTAAGGTTGGTTTCCTGAACGTTGTAGAGCATGAATAATGCCTTAATCTGCAACATCACAGTTTATTGGCTTAAACTGTTCTTCCTAACAACATATGAAACATTATTTCAGTATTCAGCTTAAAAAAGCAATTCTAGAAACTCCTTTCTTGGATCTTTTTAAGTGCCACGAAATAAAACAAGTGTATTCATGATTGAAGAGTCTGAAGGAGCTTTCTAGTAGTGCTTTTCTAATGCCTTAGGTGCAAAGTTATTGAAGACAGCAGTCAACACACATTGTATAGAAAAACACCATTGACAAAATGGAAATCATCAACAAATAGAGGTGTAGAAAAAAACAGGTTTTATTTATGATACAGTGAGTATGGAATGTAATTACAAAAGCCAAGAAGCACCTGAAGCAGGAGTGAGGTGAACTGTTGAAAAATCAACTGTCATTGCTATTAAAGTCTCTTCAATTTCATTTTCAAGCTTTCAGGTATATAATCAGACTATATGAATATGAAATTTGCAGCTGAGCCCTTTTTCTCCCCCTCTCTTGCAGTGGTGACAGACAACTTTGGGATAAATTGCTTCTTTCTACAGAAGGGGAGATCTGGCTATTCTGGCCATTTATCAAGCCTGGCATACAATAACCTGGTTCTCGATGGGAAAACAAATTGCCAAATAAATGCCTTGCTTTCTTTCCCTTTGTTTTGGGAAGGATGGCTGTGTGCAAATTGGGATGGTGGTCATCCCATTGCCACTCGTCCCCAGCTGCCAGGACACCATGCCTTCAGACAGACAACTGGCAGGTCTGGAAGTTCTCTGAAGGTCACCTGTCATTGAGCAATACACTCTCCTGCAAAACCTACTCCATGTGCAACAGCTGCTCCAACAGTCCGTGGTTAAAATCTGGGATGAGTGGTTTGGTTTCAGAGGGGGAAAGCTGCAATGCAAAAACCACTTGGTGGTGCTGCTGTGTGGGCAGCGTGACACAGAGGAACGTCCACAACACACTGGAGCAAGAGACCTTTGCAATGATCCTTTGGTCTGGGGTACGTCTAATAAAAAAAAATCATCAAGCTTGTAATATAAAATGCCAATCTTCATCATAGAGTCTCCTAATCAAAATAGGAAGAGCTGCATTTTGTGGTCATTATTTTTGGAGGTCTGTGGGGTTTTTTTTTCTCCTGTTGCCAGTGGTTAAGTGCTAAAGCATGGTGAGGCTTGCAAAAAACAGATACAATAAAAAGATGATTGTTTTGGAAGTGCCCAAGCATAAAATACTGCAATCAAAGTTAGGTTTCAATGCTGGACAAAAGCACTTTCCAGAGTGTATTTTCAGTACTCGCAAGGATTTAGCACTTTGATCATCCTGTGTTAATTTATGGAACTGCAGCTGTTAGTGTTCACTGTTGTGACAAATAGACTAAATAGAAAAGATGTATATATTCTTTTAAATGTAGTGGGTATCTGACCAAGGTAACCATTTATTATTGAAGGGTTTTTTGGTGTTTCAAAGCTGTGAGTATTTATATCATTTGGCAAATGACATAATGTTAGACTAGCAAAAAATGTATATATACTGTATAGTAGAACACAGCACTAGATCTGTGTGTTAGACTTAATTTGTGTTACACTTAATTTGCTTTTACAAACACTTTTAAAAATTAATTTTCCATTCAGCTCCTGAGGTAATAAGTTAAAAAAAGCACCAATGTGATTTTTTTTCAAATTGAAGGTTTCACTGTATAAGAACAACATAAGGAAGTTCCTTATACTGTGAAAGACTTCTATAAATTTTTCATACAGACTTGACATCTGCTGATATGGCTTCGGATGAGTCCTGCCTTGAGTGTATCTCCTGATGGCTTGCTTTGGAAGGGCTGGTCGATCGTAGTCAGCCAGAAGCTGTATTTATTTGAAAAGTAGTGACAGGTTCCACGTGCACCATTGCATTCGATGAAAGGAGTCGCTCTGAAATCTTCCAGGCAGCTCCCAGGAGAAACCAGCGATTGTCCTCCACCTTCATCACCAGCAGCAGTGTGCTAAATGAGACAAGGAGGGCAGTGTTCAGAATACAACCTCAGGCAATGCTGTCAAAAATTTACACCTGGGAAAAGAGAAAACCCACTAGAATTGCTCCTAATTTTTATCTCCAATGAGTCAGCTAATCCTGCAACTCTGTGAGACTTGTGGGCTTGGCTGTGCTTTAGCTATATGAAGGAGCTAGCTCATATGTTGATGCTACCTTAAAACCTTCTGACAAACATCTTTTCTACAGTTAAGATTTTTGTTGGTGGAAGTCTTTGAATTGGAGAATCATTTAGGTGGGAAGGGCCCACTGGAGATCACTTCAGTCAGTCCCCTGCTCAAAGCAGGGCTGACTCCAAAGTTGCCCTTGATTGTTCCAGGGCACTGTTGAATTGCTAATACCTCCAAGAATGGAGTTTCCACAACCTCTCTGGGCAACCTGTTCCTCTGCTTGATTTCCCTCACTGAGAAGAACTTTCCACCATATATCTAACTTGAATTTCCCTAATTCTAAAGTCTGTCTCGCTCTGCATTGCACGTGAAGAACACTGTACAAACAAAACTATCTTCTATGGAAATAACTAGTTCCCTCTATGGCATATTCTTTGATAGCAAATTACACCAAAATCATGCATCTTTATACCACTCAACTGTTACCTTTGGCACATCCTGTGGTAATGAAATGAATGTTACTTTTCTTCTGTCAAAGGCATCCCTAACAAAACAGGCATTTCTTCTCTCCCTTTAAGAACTGCACAGCTGCATTTTTAAGTGAAGCTGTTTAATTTTCTGTTAAAAACTGAAGGAAAATTTGAAATATAAAAGAAAGCAGCTGGAAAATAAAGTTGCTAAATAGTTTTGTAAATGTAGGGAGAAATCTGGGCACATCCATTATGTTGGCCTACCTGTGTTTTAATAAATACTATACTATAGAAGTGCAAGCTGTAACTGGCTTGGCTTATACGGTGAGAAGCACACTGTGTTTGTATAAATGAGTAACAGAAGTGGTCACCTTTTAACAGGGTAAAGGACTCTGATCTCTAGCTGGTGGTACACATTGCTGAGGTTTAGATAGCTTTTTTAAAAGAAACCCACCCAAACAACAAAACAACTCCCTCCTCCCCCAAAACCCCAACCAAACCCCAAAGTTGCAGCCCACCAGTTGATTTACTAATTTGCAAGATTAGCTAAGATATGAAGTTCAGGAGCAAATCTGTAGCATCGCTCTACAAGAAAGAAGTTGTTAAGAAGCAGCATAAACTATTACCAGCTTTGAGGCCTTTGCAGTTGGAAAGCAGTTAGTAAAAGCCTCACATGCTATTTGAGCCCTAGCTTGGGAGCAGACCCACTTGACAACCTCAGGACAAGCACTGTCATTCCTACGTTCGGTGTTCAAGCTCCAACTCTATGCCTATAATATCTCTTCTCGTATTGGCCATGGCCTTTTACCCTTCTGCCACTCTTGCACCACTCTACCCTTACAGGACGCATGCCAGTGGAGTGCCCTTGCTACATGAAATCTTACTGACTTCTATGGCTGTTTGGGCAGGAGTCCACCATGACTCCCTTCATGATTGTACCTTATTCAGGGGAAGAAGGTGACAAATTTAAGCCAAGGACGTAAAACAATATGTACTCTGAGATAACCACGAGTGTGCTGTACTTTTTCCACAGTTGCCTGAGAAGCAAAAATGTGCACACCAAACACTCCATCTGCTCCGAATGCTAGCTGGGAAAGTGTGAACTCTTCTCTCTGTGTGTTCCCTGCTGCTGGCTGACTTTGTCCTGGCAAAAGGTTCTTGCTAAGGTGATAACTTTTCTCGTAACAATGCAATGTGTTTACACAGGGCTTTGCAAACATTTAATTAATCCTTGAAATTCTTGTGAAGTAACTGAGATTGGTATCAGGGCTTTTTATAGAAGCAGAACAAAGGTCAAACATAGGGCTGGTCAAAAATTTGACCTCGCATCTCAAAACATTTTGGTTTTTTTTCTGTAACTAAATGAAAAATATCAGATTTCCTTTTACCTTATTTTCTAAAAAACTAAAGTTTTTGGATTTTGACAAACAAATGATTTGTAGGTAAGATTGACTATTGTTTTTCTATGACATTTTCTGCCAGGGAAATCTTATTTTTTTTTCCCATCCATGTTTACTTCAGCATTCAGTTCAGCCTTTCATGTGTTAACAACAAATGTGGGCACACTGTTGCAGGTTTTGACTTTCATATGTATCATGTAAGTCAGAAGAATGAGTATCTGTCAGATCATTTGCTAACACATTCACTAGCTGCTTTTTAGTGTAAGCACTAAAGTGCTTACATGATCCATCTGTAGAATCTTGCAAGGAAAGCAGATCAGGCCCTTCAGTAGGTCTTCCACTGCACACCTATCACTAAGTTTTTCTGCACCTAATGATAAGATCACAAGATCTAACACATCCCATAAGCCATGGGTTATACAGCTCAGCTCTTGCTGCCATTACAGATACAACAATAAAGTTTAATTTTAAAAACAAGAGGAGGCTGTCTCTCTTCCCAGACTAGGTGAAAGACTGGCTTCTAAAGCTTCCACTAAAGATCAATTATTTTAAGATTCAAAAAAAAGGGGAAAAGTTTTTTTTCCTCTAGATGAGCTTTCTAATAGTGATGTACATAAGTAACTCCTAATCTTTAGCTGTGAAAATGCTTTGTAGGCTACTGTTGCACCTCAGTGTAATTTTATTTGTTAATCCAGCTGTCTGTGTTCTGCTCAGAAGCACTATTTTGTACATAAAGTAAGGACTCCAGATGCTATTCTGACAAGAGGCAATTTTCTCTGCAATTCACAGAAATTTTGTTTCTCCTCTTCTGCTTCCTAGAAACTAGTTTTGTAGTTCCCCGGTTCCCCAGTATGATTCATGGTTTTGGTGTTGCTGGCTCTAAACCAGGGCAGCCTTCCCAGCATCTAAAACTCGAACTTAAAACCCAGTGCCACACAAAATATGACACTGCAGAACACATACCATAAGGAAGGAATACCCAATCCACAAACTGCGCCAGCCTTCAGGGCAGCGAGGAATAGAAGCTTCTTGGCTATGTACAGCAATTGCCACAGCTGGGGCCTCACAAACTGAGCAACGACTGATATAAGGCTTGATGTCGTCTTCTGCCACAGGCATCATTGGAAGAGGTGCTGTAGTTGAGAGCCAGTAGGATTTGTCATTTCGACTTGCATAATAACAAATATCGCCAGGGTTACAGTAGAGGAATGGCATAGTACTGAAACGAGCCAAACATGAGCCAGCCAGCCCTGTTAAAAAAGAAGAAAAGAAAAAAAAATAATGATGGCAATCATTCTCACAGAAGACAATGCCAATTTTCAGTTTCCTGCTCCTTCCCAAGCACATGTCAGTAAAACCCTGAGGTCCAGAATGTTTCACTGGCTTCACAGGTCCCCCTGAACAACACTAATGACTTGCGTAGCTCTCCCAGGGGCATTCTATCCAACCATACAGTTTTTATCTTCTCATTCCTAAGCCTGTTTGTGGAAGTCCCAGCTTTCTCCAAGTTCTGTGTAATTTTTTGTTATTTTCAGTGAGAGAGATGGAACTGATGCTGCTGCCAGCAATACCTGCACGTACCTAGATCCTGGTTGTGTGCTTTCTCTTGTCCTTCGAAGTACAGTAGGCTGTATCCACTCCAGAGCTTGTTCATGCCAACTGGGCACATTGGCTCTTGATCAGACTGACTGTGCTTCACCAGCAGGTAGCCCATGCTAACGCTGCGACCCGGCATACCCGGCAGCCCAGGGCTACCAGGGCGACCTGGCTGACCTTAGAAGAGGGAGGGAGAAGAAATAACACAGTTTAGTTTGTGCTCCCACAAATGCTCTGATGCTAGCTGATATTCCAGCTAAGCCGCTGACCAAAAAAGAGCTGAATTGCATAATGCCTCTTCTTATGGTAAGTGTTAAAAGAGCTGAGTTCTAGGATTACAGCGTTTTGAAGTGCCTGGTTTCCAAGATGATGTATTTCAGTATCTGAGCCAGGGAAAGTCATATGCAAAGGTCTGATGAATTTGGGAATGCATTGTGCAATGCAGATGAGCATCTTTTTCCTTTGAAATGTTTTCTTAATCCATGATCAATCAATGTTTTTTGAATTGTTTGCATTTGCTTCATATGGTTAAAACTATGCTCTGCAAATACCTTTTTCACTGTGTACTTAACTAAGATAGTAATCGTTCTGCTCTTTGATTGAATAAGGACACGGGTATTTCTTTTACAAATACGTTCCCTTAAACATCATCTATCCCAATATTACCTACCCAACCATTCATTTCCATGAATGCAACTGTCAGTAAAACACTAGACTGAAATATTTCAGAGAAAACCAATATAAAAATATACTCAGATCAAAGCAAAATCACTCACAAATAGACTGACATCTACATCTATCAAAACTTACTCTGAAAATACTGCTTTAAGATAATTCTATTAAAAGTTAGTTAGTTGTCCCTTGTGAAGAAGCTGCAAAGATAGAAACTTTTCTCTCCTCCCCATCCAGTGACGTAGTAACTACAGTGAAATGGGAAAGAGGGAAGAAGTGCTGTACAACATCTCTCACCTTCAAATCCCACTGGACCCTGGAACCCTGTTGCTCCTTGTTCCCCTCTGGAGCCGGGAGCAGCTGGAATCCCACCCCTGCCCTGGAGTCCTGGGTTTCCAGGTGAGCCTCTGAAACCTTGCATCAACAATGGTTATAAGCACAGTGACTGTAGAGATATCAACATGCTACCTACTTTGTTAACAGGTGCTCTACTTGCATACATTCAGTTCTTTCTGCTGGATTTACCAATTAACACTAAAGGCAAGATGCTACGATTCTTGCCCAGGCAAAGAGCACTGACTTCATTGGAAAAGGCTGCTGGGATCAAGACCACATGAGCCCCCCAGGCCTAATCTTTCACTCTTGCTACCACCACATATCTCTGATAAGATCAGTAGCAAGAGGTGCAGTGCTACATTCCCTGCGTTGATAGCATGCCCACAAGGATGTGCACATTTTCACCAAAGACATTCAGTCTTAAGTGAGATCCATATCTGTAGTTGCTTTGGCTATGGGAGTGTTGTTGAAGTTTTCTCCTGTTTTGCTTATGTTCTGAATGCTAGGAGGAGGAGGAAAGCCAAGCCCTAGCTTTGAAGTCAAAATTTGACTCTCCTTTCTGACTTACAGATTTTAAAGTAGAAGAAAGCCAAGGCAGTGCTCTGGTGGCCTCACTCTGCTAAGGGGAACTGAGCTTTCACTCTGAGTGTGTGATTCCTACCTGGATCGCCTGGTGGACCCTGAGGTCCCATATCTCCTGGGCTTCCTTGAGGTCCTATATTTCCACGGGGACCTGGTGAACCTTGCTCAGCAACCAGCCTTGGAGGAAGAGGGGGCAGCCCAGGAGAGCCTGGAGGTCCCTGAAAGCCTGTGATTAGAAGCAAGATGAGATAGTTTGATTTAAAAAAATACTGTATTTTCCTTAATGTGCTTTGATCCACAGGTATGTTGCTGCTACTTGGCTGCATATGTGGTGCAACATATTGCATATGTGGCTGCAGCTCACCACCTTGGGTATAGCAGCTGTATTTATTATACCGGGGGATTGTCTTCTCTTGGACAGCACACAGATAAGCAGATGCAAATGAATGAAGTTGCTGCTCCCTCATTTATGACACGGGAAGCTGGGAAGTTCCCCCGAAAGAAACAACAGCTCTCTGAAGTGCAGCACCATCTTTTGACGGGCTTCAGGAGACACAAATACATGATGGCATAGATGGAGTGAAGGACTTTAAACATATTTCTAAATATCCAGTATGTCTACTCTGGATGATTACTTTAGATCAAGAATTCTTCTTCTTTTTAACCCCGAAAGTGGCCCTGATTTTGGAGTTGGCACCTGATACATAATAAATTCATAAAGGCAAAAAGTTGACAACCCATGTTAAATTCAGGCATCTGTCCACTGGAATTTGCTAAGGGTCACACAGAGTTATGCAAGTTGGAAAGGACTCAGGAGGTCATCATCTAGCCCAATCTCCTGCTCAAAGCCAGTCGGAACAATGCTGCAGAGCTACAAAATGAGTAGTTTAGAAAGGAGTCATGCATCTGACTGCACTTACCAGTTACTCCTCTGTCCCCTTTCGGTCCGATAGGTCCTAAATCGCCTGGAAATCCTAGAGGGCCCATAAAGCCATTGACACCTTGTTCACCCTTTTGCCCTTTAATGCAAAATGACAGGTAGCATTACTGCATTTCAACACAGATAAATGAGTGCAAAAGTCGTGTTATTAAAGTTGCTATAGTGTAGGAAGTTCCTTTGGCCCTGGCCAAGATCAGAATTTCCCATCCTTACCTTTTGGTCCAGAGAACCCGGGAAGGCCAGGTCTTCCTGCTAATCCTGGATCACCTCTGCTTCCTTTTTGGCCAATTTCTCCACTCACACCTATTTGTCCACTTTCTCCTCTGCTTCCTGGTGGAGCTGGTATTCCAGGCTGCCCCTGTAGTCCTGGATAGCCTATTTAGTGCACATAGAGATTGTAATCTGTTTTTACTTAAGACCTGGGCACAAGCAAAAATAACAGTACTATCTAATTGTACCCCATCAGGTTTTATTTCCTTAATTTAAGTAGGGAGCTAATGCTTATCTCTCTCCCCAACAGACATATTCAGCACTCTTGTTCCTGCTCTCAGTCTGGCATACCCTTCTGCTGCAGTGGAAGAGGAATTAGAGCATGAAGCTCCCACAATGCACAGTGCCTTCTCAAGCAAGATTTCAGCAGAAGTGGGGTACCTGCTGAGATACAGCCTTCAATGAGTTATTCCTTCCTCAGCAAATGCCTCATTTCACTAGGTGCCTCCCTGCTTCATCCTAAATTCTCCAAGTAAGTAGAGAGAAATCAGAGAGCAGCAAGTACCTGACTCAGTGCCAGGTGGTAAATAAGCCAAGGACTTACTGTTCCGTGTATCTTAGTGCTTCAGTTGAACATCTGGATACAACTAAGTACTTCACGCTGTCTTGGGAGTTATGGGAACAGCTTCTTTTTCCAGAATTTCATATTGCCTGAAGCTAAACCTGGCAGGTTTCTCTTCAGTTACCTCTGCTGCCTAAGAAGATATTTGGACCTTTTTTCCAAAGAGAGAGGGACCTGCTAACTAGGGTTTTGAGTGGGGCATCTCTGGTGCTGCCTGTTGAAAATGTATCCCATGTGGATATGAATACAAGATGCATGTGGTGAAGTACGAGTGAGCCATGCCTGTCTCACCATTTTGGCTAGGAAATGGTGTTCCTGTTCCCACTTTCCTGACTGCTTCTATTTTTATTTTTTAATCCAGTGACTGCCTGGGGAGTGGGAATCAGTATGCAGAGTTAGAGGCCAACTAACGTTCTCTTTCCATTTGGAAACCTAGGTATTCTGTTGGTTTTCAGATGGTTTGCCTTTTGTAAGTTTTTGCCAAGTTTACATAAAAATTTCCATGCATCATATGAAGATGATAGTGGGACACCTGCAACTTCTGCTACAAGCTTTTCACAGTGGCACTACAGTTTGAAATGATTGTGCAGTTCAATAAGCAACAGGTATATCAGCCTCCAAATATAGAGGGACACAGAATGGCTCTGATATGTGTGAAAGGCAGGCTCAGAGCATGGACTTTTAGAGAAGCAGTGATGCTTCCCAATGTATCTTAGTCTGTGTGGTAATTTTGCATAGGAAAATTTTTTAAATGATTAAGGAAATGCTCTGTAGACTTGCAAGTCTGCCACAGACCTCAGATTTTTAAAACAGTAAATTAGCATAATGTTTCTGAAAGTTGTTAAGAGAATTCTGGATGATTAAATCTGTTATTTGCATGAAAATCAAACTTTTCCGACAGGACAACCTGGAAGAACTGCCTTTTGCTTTCAAGAAGTCTGTCCCTATTATCTTATGTACCAGTAGTTCTGACCAACAATTACTCATGCCCTTTAGTATTTAATAGGGATGCTTCACTAAATCAAGACAGGAATAACAATGGCTTCTGTTGCTAACCCAATACTTAATTTTCTATTGTTGTCTGAGGGCACAACCTGATACTTAATCTTTTATTGTTGTCTGAGGGGAACAAGGCCTGATTTACCTGGCACTCCATCTAGACCTGGGGAGCCTTTATCACCAGGATATCCTGGTATATTTGAAATCCCAGGAGGCCCTGGAAATCCATCTGGTCCAGGAATGCCAAAGGGTCCTGGGACTCCTGAAAGGAAGAGAAGAAATAATCAGTACTGCAAGGAAACGGCACAATTGCAATTATAAGGACTCACCTTAGTCTAAGTATAAAGAATGGGATTTTCAAAGTGGAAAACACCTGCAGTTCCCACTGATTTTTATTTTACTTTTTCAGATGATGTTGTGGAGGTTTTTCTTAAAAGAACCAATTGCTAGTTCTGTGCCAAAGCTTCTGGATAGCTAATTACATCTCAGTGTGTGGAATGCTAATAATCTTGTGTTTGCCAGGTAAAATATTATTTCAAGATAGGAAGTACTCAAAATATCCTAGGTATATTGAAGCAGAAAAGAAAGCAGCTTTGTTCTTCTGTGTCCTGTGAAATCAGGGGTCATAGCCACTTATGGGTTTTTTGGGTCAGTTAAAACTAAAAGTTTGAATCCAAGAACTTCTCCACAGATGAAAAGTGTTAAATTACCAAAAATCTGGCCCACCAATGATAGATTATTCTTTTAAGTAGATTTGTCAGAAAGCCATGAACCCCCTTTTGTTTGTTCATTTTAAAAAAATTAATAATATTCAATTCTGACAAACAAACTTGAATCAGTGAAAACATGAATCAGTCTTCCAGGGCTTGATAATAAATCTCTGGCTGGTATTTGAGATGGCAGAGCACGTTAGTAGCAACAAAGTGTAACACAGGAGAATAGGAATGAGCCATTGAACCAAGTAGGCAAAGGCAGTAAGGTTTTATATCTATGCCAGTCCTTAATCCTTCCAAAGACAAAATGTTGGTACTTTTTTTTTAATCCCTGTAATTAGTTGATTCATTTGTAACATCAGTCTGGTGGCCCCCTGATGGAAGAAGAACCGGTGGTGAACCATTCTGAGGTAAGCACAGCCTGCTACGAGGTGGGTTTGAGCTGGGAGGCTGCACACTTACATTGCAGGGGGGGTAATGGTGCAAGTAACGTGCTGTACATGGAAACGGAGCCCAGGAGGGATTGAAAGGACAAGCACACATTTATGGACAGTGAGGCTTTCAGAAGAGAGGTAAATACTGATGGGTGCCCCTGGAATTTGCATCGTGCTGAATTCAGATGCTGCTACCATGGGGAAGGACTCAGGCTGTCCTGGTGGGGCTGACTTGGCCGGCATTAGGCAATACACATCACTGCTCCTGAGCGAGGGCTGGCTGAGCTGCAGCACTAACTCCAAACAGTGACCTTCCCCACATCAGGGGCTCTCCTATACAACTGTCTACACTACAGCTGCATTTTGTGACATCTGTAACACCCATAGCTAGAACAAATAATAAGTAGATCTTATTCTACAGAATACAAACCTGGAACACCTCTGTCTCCCTTCTGCCCTGGAGGTCCTCGGCTGCCCTCCACTCTGCTTGGCTCTCCTGGTTCCCCTTTGTCACCCACTGTACCTGGAAGACCTGCAGAGCCGTAGCCATCTGGACCTGTTGTGGAGTTGTTCAAAATTAAGAGGAAAGATGAAATGTTTCCACATGAAGCAATGTATCAGCATACTAACATATGTGTACAGAGCATGTGGGTTTACTAAATACATGAGTCTGTAATGGCTCATTCTAAAGACGGTGCATAATGGGAAAAAACAGGCTTTGAGCTTTGTAAGAGGAAAGAAATTATGATTTCTAGTGGTGTTCTAATCCATCCATGTGGCAACACATAGTATATGAAGTTGTTTGCCAGAGCCTACAATAATGAAGCAAGTTCCACACTGGGCTTTGGATGACACAGTTAAAGCCATATTGCAAAAATCTCACTGACCAAACTTGCAGCCAACAGAATGTTGTGCCTATGAAGAGGTAGAATCTCACTTACCTGGTGATCCTGGTAAGCCCTTAGTGCCTGGTAAACCATCCAGTCCACTGATGCCTCTTAAGCCAGGTATGCCTATTTTAGAATTACATGCATGATTATCATAATAGTTCCTATGAGTCTGTATATACTGCTAGGCAACAAATTCAAATGCTTCAATAAATACTACTTTGTGTTAAAATCTTGTGCATTATATGCAAATTAATTCATTACAATAACACCACACCACAGTTTTGCGTTTGGCAAATTTTGTTATTATCCAATAAACTCACTATGAGATTTTTTTTTCTAAGTTTCTCTGATCTGTCTGGTAGCATGCTATTAGTTCCAGTCTTGCTGCCACAATTTTGTTAATAACCATTTAGTTTTCCAAAATCCTCAAACCAAGACAATTATGGCATAATTGTAGGCTCTAAATGTGATTATAATGAAGCTCTCTTCAGGAGAAATTCCCTCTGTGCCATTTAAAAAACCCAACAAAACCCTAACAAAATGTCTAATAGCTACTGCTGTTGGTGTTACAGTTAAAATTTATCCCATCTGTACCTGTCAAAGTGTTAAGCATGATGTTAAAGCTAGCCAGGTATCTCTAATTAATGGGCAGAGCTCTGAAGGACAGTTCAACCTTGACAAAAATAAGCATCTGTTTCTCTCTTTACTGTCTATAAAGGCAGGCTTCATAACTGTATTAGCATAGATTTGATGCAGATGGAGACAGATGAATCCTACTAAAAGCAGGGCAATTTCTGACTGTTCTGTAGAAAAAAATCTGCTTACTTAATATATTAAGGAATTAGGTGGCAACCAATGAGATTCCGTATCCTGTGATAAAAACAGCTTCATTTTAAACTATTTCCTGTGTTTTGATAGCAGAATTCTGTCTGAGCTGTAAGTCATTTATCCTTAAAATCAGACATTGGATCGGTTTACAGTTTTTGATGATGATGTAGGACAGGTATATTGTTTGCTATCTAATGCCACGTTATAATATTCAAATACTGTGTATCACTATGCTTGCTGCATTTTAAATAGGGTGGGTTTTTTTTTCTTCCTAGGTGTCACAAAAAATGAAAATGTTTCCTGAAAGCTGCATTCCTGGTTGAGGGAGGTCATCAGCAGTTCAAGTGAGCTCAGTAGACACCAGTCCTTCAGAAGCCACAAATCAGAAGGCAACCATGTGGATCTTCATTAGTGCACCTGGACTTTATGAGGAATAAATGCTTACTAGGGAACTCTGCAACTCTGAACAGCAAAAAGCCCCTTTTCTTTTTCTCCACCCCGAAGGAAAGACAGGAAGTGCTCACACTGAAATGATCGAATAGCTGAAGCTGTTTGAATACCTGCTTGTCCTGGTAAGCCAGGCCAGCCGGGAGTTCCTTTTTCACCTGGAGATCCAGGTGTCCCAGGGGTTCCTTGCTGCCCTGGAGCGCCGATCAGTCCTGGCAAACCTGTGCGACAATGATGAATCATTGCTCATGAGTGTCCTCAAAACCAACAGACCAAAACATGGACTTGTGCTGCCTTCATTCTCCCAGGCAGCAAAATTAGAGCTTTCCCCTCAATGTCATTGTATGACACTGCACCGCTCATCCAAGTGGAAGAAAACTAAAGAGAGCAAAGGTAGGAGAGGCAAGGTAGAACAGAACAATTCATTACAAACTTTAGGTTTCTGACAACCTCAGAAATACAGCTTACATGATTAAATAATAATAATTAAAATGATAATTTTACTTCTATTTCCAGTTACACTAAGTAATTTTGTTTATGTGCACATCAGTTGCTCCTTCTGCTGCATCTGTTTTGCCTTTCCGACCAGAGAGCTGATTGCACAAAGACTGTTTCCCAGTGAGGTACCTACCAAAACTGCTCCAGCCTTGGCTGGCGTTTTTAGGCCCTATAATTATGTAAGAAATGTGGAGCAATTGTTCTGAAAGCACATTTTCATGATCCTCTTGAAATAAGACAGGTTCTTAAACCCTGAGTTTATGATCCAGTCAGAGTTGAACCTGATTCTGGTTCCCCAGTACTCTTGTACAGTTTGGTAATGAGCCTGGCTCAAAGGCTCCTGAGTAACTGGGTCCTGGGGAATATTGACTTCATTTATGGCAGAAAAGAGCACTGAAAAGCCCACCTCCTTGTGGCATTGATACAGCACTAGAATATCTGGGTATGCCAGCAATACAACACTTTGACTGGACACATGATCACTATAAAAAAGGTAAAACTGGTATAAAGAAGAGTTAGGCTTTTGGAATTTTGTCCTAATAGGTTCTGCCATGAGTTCCACATCCTTTTCCCTGCTCTTTACCATCAACATATTAAAGAACTTGATGTCTTTCTTTTGAGAGAAAACAGATTTTTTTCTTTCTCTTCTTCTTCTGTTTTAGTCTTTGGGGCGTTAAAAAGAACATTTTACCTTCCTGTCCCACAGAGCCAGGGACACCCTGTGTGCCCTTGAGGCCTTCAATGCCAGGGAAACCAGGATCACCACCTTCGCCTTTTTGTCCCACGCCTCCTCTTGTGCCTGGAAAACCATAAAACCAGTAAATTCTTTTAATAATCTCGATATGACCCTAAGCTAACACGTATAATGTGAAATTGCCTACTGAATGGGTCCTGGTCTTGCCACATAAAGACATTCTTCTAGTCAGGGTGCTTGCACAACCTGGGAGAATGAACAGTCATCTACAGCATGCTGGCCAAACCACCATTCAATTTGCTTTTAAAAGTACTCCCCAAATTATTTGGAATATGACACTGATGTTTAAGTGTGCTGTGCGTGCAGGGAAATTCTAATACATTAGCTAACCAACTCAATCCAAAATCGACCTGATTCTGCTATCCCATTTTCCATAATCATGACCTGATATTGCTCCCTTTTGTCATCAATGGCAAAAAATGATACAGAAATGTTTACTGGAGCTGCATGTGATTGATGTTTACTGCTGTAACTTTTGGTTGGAGAGGTAAACGTAGCACATACTCATTTCAATAAAGAAAAGATGAACCTCTTCAGGAGCTGTCATGAGAGCACAGGTCCAACAGCCATCAAAAGCCCAAATTAAGCTTTTTTAGCATGTGAAAAGTAAGACATCCAGAGCAACTGTGAAATTAATACCTGTTAAGCCTGGCACACCAACTTCTCCTTTAAGGCCTGGCATTCCTGGTAAGTTTATAGTATCTCCCCGGTCACCTATTTCAAGCAAAAATGAACACATCAGATGTAAGGATTTAATTTAAAGTGTTTCCTGTTGTTTCAAGGCAAAAATCAGTAATTATTATCTTTCTAAAATAAATGAGGAATAAGTTAAAGAAAGAAAAATATAGTCTTTAGAACAGCCACCTTTCCTGACACAGGTGGATCTATCCATGTACAGTACACCTTGAGTGAAATTAATAGTCTTAACCTTTTCACAGCCTCCCACATCTACAATCTCATTCTGTAAGACTGTATGAAGATTCTTTAAGACTAAAGACCCCCTAAGATTCTTCAGAGCTTAATATTCAGCATTTGATGGGTAATGAATACAACGAGCACTCAGATAAGAGAACAAACTCACCAATTTCACCGTATGAGCCAGGAGTACCAAAATGGCCTGAAATTCCTGGGAGACCCTTTTCTCCCTGTCATATGATTGAAAACAGGTATCAGTTCATGAGGATGAGGACTTATTCAACTTTCTAAGAAGCATAGTTTGGAAACACTGAAAAAAGGCTGTTAAATTTACCATTTTTGACTTTCCATAATACTTTATTATACATATATATAGAGAGTCATTTGGCCAAAATCGGTTAAATCAAAACAGTACAAACCAAGGGACAGTTTGCAAAGTTTGCAAAGTTTGCAAAGACTTAAGTTTGATATTGAGAACATCCTATTACACATATATGGTAGTGAGTCCTTGTGCTGGTTTTGGCTGGGCCAAAGTTAATTTTTTTCATAGTAGCTGTTATGGGCTATATTTTGGATTTGTGCTGGAAATGGTTGATAACACAGGGATGTTTTAGTTATTGCTGAGCAGTGCTTGCACAGAGTCAAGGCCTTTTCTGCTTCTCACCCCACCCTACCAATGAAGTAGGCTAGGAGTGCGCAAGAAGCTGGGAGGGGACACAGCTGGGAGAGCTGACCCCAACTGACCAAAGGGATATTCCATACTATATGATGTCATGCTCAGCAATAAACTAAGGTGAAGGTTGGCCAGGTGGCTGCTGCTTGGGGACTGGCTGGGCATCGGTCAGGTGGTGGTGAGCAACTGTTTCTGTTTGCATCACTTCTCTTTCTTGGGTTTTATTTCTCTCTGTTATTTTCCCTTTCATTACATTTTTTAAAAATATTTTTTTGTTTTAATTTCAATTATTATACTGTTCTTATGTCAACTCATGAGTTTTTTTGCTTTTATCCTTCCAGTTCTCTCCCCCCCATCCTGCTGGGGCAGGGAGTAAGCGAGCAGCTCTCTGGTGCTTAGTTGCTGGCTGGGGTTAAACCAAAACAGCTCTGCAGCCCTTGGTTAGGAAAAAGTCCTACTGAAATCCAAGCGCAAGCTACCTGAGAAAGGAACATAGTTTTTGGCTCTCTTATATAAATTATGTCTGTGGGTCTACTGTCAGGCCTTTGTAAGAGTTTATTTCTTCCAGTATAACTTATTTTGCAGCCAGAGTGAATCATGGTGAATTACCCTCTAGAGGTTGATTCTCAGAGTCTTTTTCTGTTAGATGAGTGACAGTGAGTAATTTTTGGCAGTGGTACCATCAGTCCTGGGAGAAAGGGAAGAGTAAGCTCAGCTTTGAGAATAATTTTTACCAACAGCTTGGCAACAGAACCAAGGACCTAGAAGGAACTGTCTGTGTCCTCACTGGCAAAAAGCTGGCGCATGAAATTTGGACATCTCCCAGTGAGAAAAGAAAGGACTCTGGTTTATAAATGTTGGAAGGACTGAGTAAAAATCTTTATCTATTTATTAAATTTTATTCCATTTTTATCTTTGCATTGTTGCTGTTCACCACAATTTCAAGGGTTGAACACCATTCCCTAGAGAAGCTGAGTGCCACTACAAGGACATCTTTATTCCCTCACGGCCATGAACTCACTCTGCTTCCTGTGCTGCCAGGGAAGCCTCTGATGCCAGGAGAGCCAGCTGGACCAGGATACCCTTTCAGACCTGTCAGCCCTTTCGCACCAATGTCCCCTTTTGCACCGGCCATGTAGCTGGGATGCCCGGGAGATCCTGGAGTTCCTGTCTTTCCAGGAACACCTGGCATTCCCTTGCTGCCTGCAGGTGAGGAAGAAGAAAAATAAAGAAGACTTAAACTATTAAAGCTGGGAAGGCTGACACACAGTTGCTTGTGTGTAAGAAGTTTTCCTGCTAGTGGCCTTCTTGAAACACGGCACCATGATGCACCAGTACAAAAAAGCAGCACACACACGTGACATAACCCTGCAAAGCTTTCCTCGGGGGTGGCTCTGTGAAATGCAGCCAGGAGCTCAGCTTTCACTGTCAGAGGCTTTGCTGGGGGAGATGCAGTGCAGGGACACAATGAGCAGGGAATATTTAATATAGTAACCAAGAAAAGACATGGATTGATAGTCCTGAATGTGCTTTGTTTTGCTATGATCACTGACCTTTTAAGCCGAAGAATCCCTTTGTGCCCTGTTCTCCAGCATCTCCTTTTTCACCTTTAACTTCCATCATCATGCTGGGCTTGATCTTTGGGGGTTCTCCTGGGGGGCCTTGATCCCCACGGTCACCTAAAGGGTAAAAAAACCCCATCATGTTACATAAAGAGGTCAGTGGCACTGTGTTGGAAAAAGTGAACAGAAGACTGACTTCAGCAAAAAGGGATTAATAGATAATCTTGCACAAGCTATGGAAAATCCACTTGCATAAAAAGTTACCTGTGTCAATACAACGTGTCAACAGAACAGTCAAGGATAAGAAAACATGAAAACTGAGTTAAACTTTTGTACATACAGTCCTGGGGAGATGGACCCAGACTCCTCTACGACAGATAATTTACCCCTCAGCAGATCAGTTAGGTATCATGTGTTTATAAAAAACCAAAAAGCACACTGGATAAAGCTCAGAAAAATGGGTTAGTTCCAGTGAAAGGGAAACTCTCAGTCAAAAAGCCTTGGGCAAACTAAGGTGTTTGGATTTGTTACCAGTTATTTTATTCCTTTTCTTGATTTGAAGGTTACTTGTGACATCAGTAGATAGTATCCTGAAGAAAGGACCCAAATAGCATGTATCATAGAATCATAGAATGGTTTGGGTAGGAATGGACCCTAAAGATCACGTAGTTCTAACCCCCCTGCCATGGGCAGGGACACCTCCCACTAGATCAGGTTGCTCAAGGCCTCATCCAACCTGGCCTTGAACACCTCCAGGGATGGAGCATCCACAACCCCCCTGAGCAACCTGTTCCAGTGTCTCACCACCCTCAGAGTGAAGAAATTCCTTCCAGTTTCCAATCTAAATCTCCCCTCTTCCAATTTGAACCCATTGCCCCTCATCCTATCACTACAGGCCTTTATGAAAAGTCCTTCCCCAGCCTTCTTGCAGGCTCTTGTCAGATACTGGAAGTGAGCATAATTCTTTGCATAATTGTATGCAAAGAAAAGAGGACTGAGTTACAGTTTTCATTTCACTGATGAAGATATCAACTGATACATTTCTGACTTTCAACTACTTAATTGCCTGGTTTTCTGAATATTTCAGTGCCTTTACAGTGCAACTGGAGCAAAATCTGAACTTTTTCCCCCAAACATCTTCCACTTCTGGGAAAAGGCTCTTTTGAGTTCTGTATATGCTCAGAGGTGCCACTATCTGAGCTCAGCTGAATAACGAGATGTCTTTCTCCAAACTTGACCATGTAAATATTCACAAAGAAGTAACCTTTCCCTGAGCCTAAAATCCAGGCCCCTTGGCCAGAGGCCCGTGTGTGAAATAGGTGGAGGAATGTCTGAGCTAAATTTATTCTGTGAAAAATGTGTCTTCTTTGTCTTTGTGTCCTTGTAAAATAGTTCTCCAGATGTGAAAAGCAAACACACCAGTACCACCCATAAGCAAATACCTTTAAAGCCATGTGAACCCTGTGAGCCTTTATCACCCCGAGTCCCAGGAAAGCCAAATTCTCCTTTGAATCCTCTGATGCCTGGTCTTCCTTTTAGGCCTGTCATGCCTTTGAAACCATCAATGCCAGGTGAACCTCTTGAGCCTTTAAAGAAAGGAAAGAAAGAGAACTGTTAGCTCACTCAGATTTCTGCAAAGATCAGTTCAATCCCTCTCCCACACATAAGTTAGAGAAGGATACCTAGTTCCTCTCAAGAGATACAAATCATGGATCTAAGGCTGGCTGGCCCTTTCTCACAAAAATTTCCCGTATCTCTTTTTTCTATATGTAAGATTAGTATCCTGGTATAAGCCAGCATGAAAGTGTTGTGTCTGGCACTGTTCAGTACACAACTGCCAGCTTAAAGAAACTTTAAAGCAAAGGCTTGGGAAAACATCTCTTTAATTTCCCTGACAGCCATTGGGACTGGGACAAGGGAAAGACTTTTGGAGAGGGAAAAGAGTAAATACTGTATATTTTTTTAACAAGAAGAAATAAAACAGGCATTGACCTAAATAGGGCTACACATCACAAGCTAGCAATTTGCCAGGCACAATGCAGGGGAACTGCAATATATTAGGCATGTGACCTTAATTCTTCTGTTGTAAATGGAGGTAGACCAGCACAGAACATGGCCTGTTCATCTCAGCACAGAACAGCTTTAAGCCATACTACTTTTTCCAAAGCAGCTGTCCAGAGCTCACCTTTATCTCCTGGAAAGCCATCCATTCCGCTTATGCCAGGGGAACCAGTCACGCCAGGTATACCTTGTAATCCTGGGTAACCTGTTTCACCTTTGTCACCAGACAGACCTTTCAGGCCGACAGGGCCAGGAAAACCTTGCTCGCCATCATCTCCCCTAGCACCAGGAGGACCTGCCACGTGAACATGTGAATAGGGAGATTAAAAAACATTTGGACATACATGATGGTTTCATATAACGTACCTCAAGAGGGAGAAAACTGCTATCCTACCAGCTCCAATTTGAGAGGGAATATTAAGATTTTTTTCAGCAAAGAACTGCAGATATCATCATAAAGGCAAAGCAGCTCATCAATGCAAACCAGTCTCACTACCAGTTTGGTTCTGTACCCACTCTCAGCAGGAACTTCCCCTCCTCTTTAATTTAAGAATTAAGCCTCTTTTCCATAAGACTACTCCCATTTAGTAGCTTCCTTCTCCCAGTCTGTCACTAGCAAGCTCTGACCTGGCTTGGTAGGTGGCTATAGAAGTAAAACCAGGAGGACCAACATCACCCCTACTTCCCACCTGTGATACCAGCACAATTTGCAATCATAGTGTCTGCACTATTACTGTCATTTCTCTGGCTAGGAATGAAAGTATGGCATGTGCCACAACCCCAAGCTTAACTTTCCATTGTGGAAACCATACAGTTGCCCTGCCACAGAGAACTGATAGGAGGAGTGACACAGGACAGCAATACTTCCTCACCAAGAGGTCCTTGAGGGCCAGGTCTGCCAATTGGCCCAGGGTTTCCTGGTAGCCCTGGGAATCCACGTGTTCCTGGTGTTCCCGGCAATCCCATCAAACCAGGGAGACCTTGTGGCCCTGGATCTCCTTTGGGTCCTGGCAGACCTGGGTTACCATCCGCTCCTGAAATATCATAATCATGCATTAGAGAGCATAAATATCTAGAGAGCTTATTATTACATACCATTTCTGTGTATGCATTAGCCTCTCAGGCTATGTTTTCCTCTGAAAATTCAGTGAGAAGAGGAAAAGCAAATTAAAATGACTGCTCATTAGGTTTAAAATAACTGACATCACTGGTACTGATCTCAATATTTGCATTGGCAAAGTTGACTGGCTCTTTCAAATGAATGGAAACAATTTGGCACCAGATGGATATAGATGGAGCAGGTCTCTTCCAATTTGAACACAAATAATTCTGTAATTCTTGATCTGTCTCTTTATCACATATATCTTTGCAAGAATAGAACCAAGCAGCTGACTGAACCACTGAAATGATGTTCTGTATCTCTTCCAAAATGTGATAGGCAGGAATGGAAACATTAAAGGCAGGCAGTGGTTTTATGTTATTGTTCAGAAGTTTACAAGTAAGGTTGTTACAAGGCATTGTTATAAGATTCATACAAATTCCTAAGCAAAAAAGGCCCTGATTATACATGATTTAGTGCACCGGGTGAAATGTACATCTCTATGATGTAAGAGCAAAGGGGATGTCAAGATGTAAAAGGTCACGTTTGCTTCTCTTTTGCTACAGCAGTAGCATACAAGACCTCAAAAGTAGCTGGCACTTAAAAGCCAGGCCAAGTGGATCTGCTTCTCTTTGTGCAGGTTTTCCATCAGTGCAGGTCCATTGCCTTGACTGTAGTTAAGTGTGCTTTATAAACTGAGGTCACATAGGGTGAGTTTTCTCAACAACAGAATACAGGCTTTAGCTCTCTATTCTGAGGGGCTAGTAGTTTAAGTGTCATAGATGATATAAAGGCATCATTTGCCACTTCATACTAAACTAAAAAGAATATGACTCATACAAAAGTTCACATGCTTTTTTGGGAGCCATTCTGCCAGAACTGTAAAATAAATCAAGAACAGACAAACTAGTAATGCTTTTTCTTTTCACTGTGTGTTTTTTGTTATGAGTTTTGTTATGAGTTCTACAGAAATGCTTAGAGTGAAGACACAAGCTCACACTATTTTTTTTCCTTTTCACTCCATGTTTCACTTTGAATTTCTTCCCCTTTTCAGAGGTGATAGTGATGTCTTCTGCCTTTTCTCAAACTTGCCAAGTGTCACAGAGCTACCATCACCCTTTTCCTTCACTCTGGGCCTCCACTGAAGGTCAGGCCAGCTCTCCTCACTTCAAATAACTCATGTAAGATGATGGTATTCTTTTCTTTAATTATACTGAAGATCATGAGAAGAATCTCCAAAACAGGTTCCTGTGATATACCTTCTTGCTTTGAGCTAGTCACACAATTAGTACTCCTTTCTCACTTCCACAGCAGAGCAAAGAGATCATCAGCAGTCCTAAATTTATCTGTGTCCAAATGCTACTGAAACTGTGTAGCAGAGGATGCTTAATTCCCACACGTGCTTTTGAAAGTCCTCCACAGAATTCAGAGAGTGACAAAGTCAGATTTTGTAGAGAAACTATGGTTTTCTCTGTTTTCTGTAGGGAGTTTAGCCTGATTTTAAGCTCTCTGAAATAATGAAATAAAATTAACACTGTAAAGCTATGAATAAGTATGTAATGTTATAGGGATTTTTGTTGTTGTTCTTGAGTGCTCAAAGACTGACCAGGTAAGATGGCTTATAAACATTTACTAAACACTATGTCCTCTTAGTTAAGATTTACAAATTCTGCACTAGTGCAATGTGATATTCTGCAAAGCCACGTATAATCCAAACACTTTCTGGCACGGGAAACAATCTCAGCATTTTGCAGTATGTAAGCTGAAAGTCAGGATAATAATTACATGACCATTCCCTGAACTACAGAGGGAAAAATTAACAGTACGTCTGAACACAGAAGTAGTTGTAGTTCAATGTGAAGGAGTGCTGGTCATAAGTAATGGATCTCCAGAGGGTGTTTGGAGGAGCCAGGCATATTGGTAATAGTTGAGGTAGATGGGGAAGGGATGGGAGATCATCAGGTGCTGGGATTTGATGCTGGGGTCATTAGTACCTCCCAATGCATCCTAACATAATCTCTTACTACTCTCACATCTCTATAGTTTGGCTACATTTGTATCATGCTCCTACCCAAATATTTCTTTATTTGAAGTAGCTGTTACCTCTAATTCCTGGTACTCCTTGATCTCCTGGAAAGCCTTTCAACCCTGGGAAGCCGGGGAGCCCGACATCCCCTCGGGAACCTGGTGGTGCTCCTAAGACATCACCAGGAAAGCCCTTTGGTCCTGTTGCTCCCGGAGCACCAGATTTTCCTGTAAGGCCTGGGTGTCCCTGCAGTCCAGGTAGACCATTCGGGCCCCTGTCTCCCCTGGGCCCAGTAAAACCTGCAAATAAAACAAGGACTAGGCATTGCAGGATTCACCACAAATGTTGGAGTTCAAATGCTAGATAAACCATCATAATGCCTTTTATTTTATTGTGATTTCCTCTAGTTCATAGCAGAAACCAGCAGAATCAAATAAAGTGTTATATAAATATTTTAAAACCATGTAGCATTTATAAGAACATTTGACCAAATGTGGAAATTGGCAGAACTTAGGAGGTGACCCCCTCAGGATACCTAGTGCCTGGGTGATAAAAGATCTACAGCTCCAAGCACAGTTACTTCTATGCAACTATTTTGACACAGCTATTGCAGTATTTTATAAACTTCTTATTCTGTAAGGGCAAAAAACCAGCTCCTGTACAAAAAAAGCCTGGTTTGATATGCAGCAGGTAAGACACTTCAGGAGTGAAATTTGAAAAAATAGATGAGGAGTGAATGCTTATTGGTAAACTGGGAAGACCTGGGGCAGCTGCCCAGATGGGTCCTTGACATTGCTGTTTCCAACACATCTCAAGGGATCAAAACCAATTGCTTCATGCTCTAGATAAAGGAGCACCACCGTCCCTGTAGATGAATGACTCAAGAGTACACAAGGCTCCATTACCACAAATGACAGTGGAAAGGCTTCTTGTGGACTGTTAAACTGGATCTGGACTGGAAGTTAAGGCCAAGAACTGGTGAAAGACAGTATGGAAGACTGCAGAAAGTTGGTCTGAGTGCTGACCACTCTGTGGCCTGGAGGCCAATATAGTATGGGAGCCCTAATTTAGTAGTTGGAGCACTGCAGAGCTTAGCAGGGGAAATATAGGTTCATGGTCCTTCCTCATGCTGTGCAGAGCGATGTTTTGTGATGCATCCCTTGCCTGTTGACCAGGACATGCATCAACTTATCTTTTGCTTTCTCTTTTGCTACTACAGGTGATCCTAGAGAATACTTTCAGGTCATGTGCTGCTTTAGAGCAAAGCAGCACCTGGGCACTGAATCTGGGAAAGTTTGTAATAGTTCGGCATCTGTGAGGATTTAGGACTTGGAAAACAGATAGACGAGAATTTCTAAAGAGCTCCTAAATTAAGTTGCATCAATAGCTTCTGAATCGCGCTACAGAAAAAAATGCAGTTCCTGTTTCTCTGACCAAATTAACCTGGTCAACCACAGGGAAGTGGTAGTTTCTGGCAGCAACTCTTGATGGACTGACTGATGACCTGTGAACGCATCTGCTGCAGCTTATATGCGTGTGCAGTGGCAGCATTTTAGGCTTATCTGACTTAATATCTTCAAACAGATCAACTATACATGCAATTAATTGATGTGGCTTGGACATCTTAAGCTGTACCTAATACAGAGGAGCATAAAATATGACAGGCACCCAACACTTGCAAACACTGCTTGGAAACACATTCAGCTATGCACAAGGTGAGTAGCTAGTACTCTGCCCAGTATAATTTATACTAATGCTGGAAAGAGTTAAATAGAAATACTGGTACTAATATTTTCTTCCTTTCTTCATCATCATTCTGAGAATATTCCATTTGGAATCTGAAATATCTTGTTATTGAATTTCTTTATTTCTATGTGAACCATGATAAAAATTCATGAACATTCATGTGACATAATTTTGTACTATAAAGCAGATTTTAAAAGGCTGATGTCTATGTTACTTTTCATCACTAGAGAAGTTGCAGGAAATCCTTTTGGATTTGAGAAGTAGCAGTTTTGTATAACAGTTTATATTTGAATGTGGAAGGGAAGATAAATGAAAATTTATCTGGAATCAAGTTTTTGTGTTTCAGTGACTGTACTAAAGAGGTCAAAAGTATATAAAGAACAACTCATTATTTTAAGATACCTGGAGGACCTGGGAATCCTTCCCGACCTGGATCACCTCGTGTACCATTCAGCCCTGGGTAGCCCACTGGACCTGGATCACCTGGGAATCCTCTTGCACCTTTTACACCTAAATTATATAAAAAGAAAGCAAGAAAGTGTGATTTGAACAAACAGAAATGTGCAAATAATACAAGAAAAGATAGTGGTAAATATCATCATAATGTATTTCCAGATGCAAGGATGAAACTTTTTTAAAATTTAATGAGACTATACTGTAGTTCTTCAGCAGTGTTCAATATCCCGAGACACGGACCAAAAATATAGGCTAAGTGTTCTTACAAACATAGATTAACCTGACTTGGAAAGTGATGATACGGAGACTATTAGGGTGAAAATAATTAGTCTCAAAGAGACTTTTGGAGACTGTTAGTATTTTGTAAATTAAGGCTTTTAGCTTAAGGTCAAGAGGCAATGTCAAAGAAGAATGCTCAACAGAAAAGGGCGGAGTTGAGATGCTGTAGAAGGAACAAATTTTTCCCTTCCCTGCTAATCTGATCACAGAACTGGTTTAGATAACCATGAAACAGAAACATAAGGCTAAAGGTTAGATTTCACCATCCTAGAAACTGAATACAAATTAACTAGCCTACTTATTATATTCGTAACAGTACAGGTCTACACCTTTGGTAGTAAAAGAAGGGCTGTACCCTAAAAAATGTTCTTCTGGTATAGAACTCATCCTCATACTGAGTTATCTCCTGACAGGTAAAATGTGACCTTGCTTCCTTGTGAGCATTGACATTTGGGTAAAGGCAAATAATACTGTTTCTTAGCATCTCAAAACCTGCAAGCATTTCATAGGGTTCTTTTGTTAAGTTTGTAAAATGGTATTATTTCTTTATTTATTATTGTCACACAATCATTTTACTACATGAGTCTCATTAATTCATTGTATTCTGAGATCAAGATGTTTTGGTAAAGTTCTTTGAAAATAATTTCCGTGGAATGCTTTGTTTCCCTCCCCTCCTCAGCTCCTTGAACTCTTTAAGATCCCAGCTCAGGCTCAAAGGTCTACAACATGCTTTAAAATTTTAAGTGCTGTTGCTTAGCATTGCCATGAATTACAACTCATTTATTTATCACACTGAAAGCAAGTTTCTCTCCATCTTTAACTATGACAAACCAAAGAAAATATTACATTAATTTTGATACTTTTTTCCATTTCAGTTTTGTGAATTTCCATTAACTATGATTTTTTGCAGTTTTAGCTTTTGTTTGTGAAGGGGAGAAGGAAACTTTTAAAAAAATGACAAATAAAGTGCACATAAACAGCCAATGCAGTGTGAACAGCATTTTGCCAATGCTGTACAGGACTATTATTCTCTCCCTTACATGAACAATAACTTCTCAGAAAGCAATTAAAAGGAAAAATCCTAGGCTTTCAGGTCTCAATGAAAAATTCTAATGTGCCTCTTACCCAAATAGCATCTTGGTCTTATTTTCCATTTGTAATAACTGAAGTTCATTCACTCTGTTCAGTATTGCACTAATTAAAAAGCCATGTCGGAGCACGAAGGTGGCTGATGGGGACTGCAACCACTGCTTACCACGTATTTCAGTATCCCATTATGTGATGTCAGCTGGTGTTGACATGTTGTGCCAAATAGTAGTAAGAAAAAGTTTTTATTTTAGATCGATGTTAGTTCGCAAGCGCTTTAGCTGTACGTTTGAAACAGAAAACATTTTATTCAATAGCAATCATGTAGGTCTTGAGACTTCTGACTAATCAGGGCGTAACTCAGGGTGGGCTGTGTATGTGGCCAGGAATTTCAAAGGAACACAAGGACATGATGGTATGAGACCATAAAGATGACTCCTTGCTTGCTATGCTGGGTGCCATCAGCACCTAGGACACTGAGAGACTTGATTGTCTATAGTGGAGCTCCATCCTGGCTGAAAAGAAGGTGGGAAATCTTGTGGACATCACTCTAAGCAGAGAGTGAATAGTGTAAAGGAGGTGTTGGTGCTTTTGTGTCAATCTGGAGAATATGGGTAGGAATGATGCTTCAGGAAACTAGATTGACACAACTACAGCAACAAGAAGCTGAAAAGTTGTAAAATGTGCCCTGCTCCTCCCACGTTTTCAGCTCTAGGACTGCCTCAGGTAGAAAGGCAGCTATGAACAGAATTCTGCACTAGGCTCAGCAGAGGCTTTTTCCAGTTTTTGGAGGGAAGTAATGCAAAACAAATCTTAAAAATTACTACATCATATAATCTGACAAAGACAGAGAGAGATTTGTTAAAGACCTAACCAAAAGTACAAAATATAAACCACATGAAAATGGCATCACTTGTGTTACAGCAGTCTTACATCTTAAATCTGACTGTATTTGCTGAAAGAAAAACCTTCAGGTTCATATGAATGAAAGATTAAACAAAAAATCATACTCAGAAAAAAAAATTACAAAGATGTCAAAGAAAACGTTCAGAAGCATTGATCCTAACAACACACTACGACATTAGGACTAAGGAAATGTAGGTCAGAGATATACCTCATCTTTCAATAGAGGTAAAATGTTCCCTTTTAAGATCCATTAGTCTGTGATAAATCAATCCATCCATCAATCCATGCATGCCATAATAAACCTTGTGCTGGAAAAAAACGCCACCCTTCATCTTAAAATTTATAGTCCAGATCTCTGACCTTGGCTAAAGCAGAGAGGGCACAGAGCAGGTGCATCAAGAATTTTACATTTCCCAAACTCTCAAGGACCCAGTTATGGTTTCTGTCAGTACTTTTACCAGCTGCCATGAGAAGGATTTACTGAAAAACATCTTTATTGCTTAGGCTGGGAGTACATAAGCTTACAGTAACTACCAGTGCTGGTCAGAGGTTCCCTCTTCAAGATCAATTGTTACGACCATTCAGCACACCTTGTTTATGTTCTTTCAATTCCATCTCACACAGTCCTTCAGACTCTGTCCCCAGCTCCTCTCCCTCTTCCTTTTGGAAAGAGGTGGGGAACCCTCAGTGCTGGGAAGGGCCAGGATCACCAGATGATCTCTCTGGACTAGGGTGGACCAGCTCTGCAAGGAAGGCATGCATGGCTACAGACAGCACAACTGCGTTGTGTCAAACAATCTGGCCCATTACACTGAGATGAATTAAAGACTTCAGGCTCACACTTGCTGAAGGTGCTCTGGGTATCACACAAGGAGGAACAGTAAGAACGATCTGTCACAGTCCTCCATGTTATCAACCTGTTCTCAGAGGACAGGATTTTTCTTGTGAGATGTTCAGTCAGCTCTGAGAGACGTCAGTATACCAATAAACTAGCAGACTCTCTGTATACTCTCACTTGCATATGGAGAATAGCAAATGGGCTGTCCTTTCTGTTTCATGGCTGACACTCATTAGCAAAGGCAGAATTAGCTCAGGAATGGTGGCTTCAAGTTAACACTGTCCTCCATTGTAATTTCTAAAACTCGCTGCCTGCTAAGGCTCAACTTTAATTGATCTGGCAAGATCTCCCTGAAAACATGGTGTTTGTAGGAAACAAAGGTGAAGGCAAAATGTTACCTGTGGCTCCTGGCAGTCCTGGCTTGCCTTGGGATCCCTTTGGTGGCCTCACACAGCCTGCACCTGTAAACAAAGAGTTTAGTATGTGCTCATATGCTGCCTCTCATCAACTCTGTGCCTGCAGTTGAGACAACATCATTAAAGCAGGTGAATGAAATTAATAGACACGTTCCTAATTTAAAAAGAGTTTTATTCTTCATTAAAAAAAAAAATTGGTCATTTTCAGGGGAGCACTCAAGCTGAGCTCCACCCCAAGAGCTGCTCTTCTGCCTATTTTACAGGGACTATGGTGGCTGCTCCAGTTGGACTGTCATGGGAAGGGTAGCCCAAACTCATTGATGACTGTATTTTTCAGAATAAAAATGACGCTTTGTTTTCCCTATGGGAAATTTATATCCCTGAAGCAATCAAGTCAATTTTTGGTACAAATGAAGGGTTTTTTTGTCTTTATATATCAAATTGCACTGAAAATCTTTGCTCAAAGTTCTTAAAAAAAAAGTTGCTTAAATTTTCTTGGGCACCTTATTTCTGGGACTGATGTTATGGATTGCATGGTAATCATTATTTTGTCATAATACACAGTCAGGAACAATGAAATAAAGAACTTCTGAATTGCCGAGCTGAAACTGCAATAATTTTAGAAAATATTCAATTTGACTAAATTACTTCACAGCTTTGCAAAGGATATGCATGGATACTAGTGACCTGACGTTCAAATATTTTCAATCAAGAGCATCCAGAGCAGTCATCAGAAGGAAAGTATCAAGCCATCTGAGCAGCAAGAAACTAAATATTAAAATATATTCAAGCCATTTTTAGGTACAGTACCTGACCATGGCTCGGTTCCATCTCCTCTAGAAAAGTCCTCAATGACCTGCCCACAGTCTATAAGCAAAGAATGGGAAAAAACAGTTATTATTTAAAAGAGATAAATTATAAAATGCTCTCAATTCTGACCAAAACAGCTATTACAATATCAGATAATGCATTCTCTTCTGCATTATGCATACATACAACACAAACTATCTGCTAGCATACTGATTTCTTAATGTATATATTAATTAGACCCAGGCCTGAAACCTAACCCTGTCAGAGTTAGAAGGCCATGTGTCCCATGCACTATGTAGGGTTGGCAGGTGCCTGCTCTGGATTGAATATTCTCCCAGGCATCTCAAAGTCGAGCAATACAAGTCTGAGCCTGACCTCCTGTGATCTGACATTCTTACACTGGAAGGGACTTGGAAAGCTGCAGAGATACTACAAAGAACTCTGAAGGATGGATACATGATATTCTCTGGTCAATTAAAATATTTTGTTGGATGGGAAAGACCAGAGGAAAACCCTGTGAGTACTCCAGCGGCAGGACATTGCTCCATTGCCTCCAACTGCTTGAAACCTGAAAGATCTTACTTGCTGGCACTAACACATTGATTCATGTTAATTCAATGCATGATGTGAAACTACTGGGACTTCTGAAGTATTTCCTTCTTTAAGATTTCTGGACAACTAATGTAAACAATCTCTTTCTACCTACATAACCTCCCACCAAACGCTGCCTTTTCAACAGCGTGCTGCACAGATACTGCACACAACTCTGTAATGACCTCCCATGGCTTTGAGATAAGGCAGAGTGATGTCCCTTACCTAGTTGGCCAGGCTCTCCTGGCAGACCAGGCAGACCTGAAGGTCCTGGGTTTCCATCTTGTCCGTGGTCACCTGGAGGACCCCGGTACCCTTTTGGACCAGGAAATCCTTCACCCGGTAGGCCTGCTTCTCCTGGAAAACCCTTTGGGCCTAATTCACCTGGATAACCAGGATCACCGGGGAAACCTCTGATAGTATCACCCTGTGGGAAGCAGACAAAGGTGGTCATTCTTGACTTCAGTGAGAAACAACCAAAACTCAAACAGTTGAACTACTCTCATGAATAATGTTTTGTAGGCAGTAATTCCTCAGGTGTTGCATCCTAGCTCTTTAAAATATAAAAATAAAATATTTTTGAAAAAAATCTGACTTTAATTTAGACTTCGTGGCAGAAAAGGCATGACAGAAGCACTCTTAGAGGGAGCATTCCCCTGAAAATGTTGATCCATGAACAGCACTTGGGCAATATGAATCATGGCTGCAGAGAGGCTTATTGCCCTTTCTGAAAAGCTGCAAGTGAGTTTTGGAGGAACCACAAGCATTGATAGAGATGTTCTGGTGTGGCATTTACTTCTGAGACCTTCAGAAGAGCTGACATATAATTGCACCCAAACGGACAGATCTTTTTCTTTGTCTGTTCCTCTAGTGGTATTTCTAAACTATTGAATCAATGTCTTATGAATGTCACTAGAAAATGTTTCAATTCTCAGAAGTAATATAAAGTACCATCTTTACTGTTAGTAAAATGCACTGTGGTCCAGATTGGATGGTATGACTCCAGCCCATCTTCAAATATGATATAAGAGCATCCCAGTGGTCCAAAATATCATTTATGATGGGCGAGATGAATTCCTTTTTCAAGGTATTTAACTTTTTCTATTGCTTACAGAAGGAGCTTAGAAAATGAACTAAAACTACATGTCTAACTTCTAGATGGCTGCAGACAGTAAGGTAAGGTGCTATCATGCATATATATGATGACATATCCTACGGTTTGAGGATATGTCATGTAGTAAATTTTTCTTTTCTTTAACCCACTCGTAACAAAGCTGTTGGAAGTTCAGTCACACAGAATCTCTCTTAGACACTGCTAGGAGTCACTAATAAAACACTAATTATCACAAACTAACCAGTAATAACGAGCTGGTCTAAATGGGTTATACACTACTACTTAAGATATTTAGATAAAATTGAAATAAAAGTGAAAGATTGTTCTAAAAGCCCTGAAGGTAAACCTGGTGTTTAACATATCAATAACCAGCAAAGCCAGTCTAATTGTACATCATTATCTGTGAGAGAAGGACAGCCTGGTGGTCAAAAACCCTCCAGAATTACATGTGTTAGTAACTGAGTGCCGTGGAAATGATTTAGCTGTATTTGCTACTTACTGGAAGGCCAGGCTGCCCTGGTAGACCATCTAATCCATCTCTGCCTGGGAAACCGTCTTCACCTCTGATACCAGGCAGCCCGGGATCTCCTCGGATTCCTTTGGTGCCTAAAGAAGACCTTTCATTGTGAGACCAATCTCTCATGAAAGATATAAATAATAGCAAAATAGACATGATACGAATTTTTACCTTTAGTAGTTATGTGTAAAGAATCTCCCTTTTCTCCTTTTGGTCCAGGAAATCCATCTGGACCCGAAAATCCCTGGTGTTACATACATTGAAAAAAAAAAAAAAGAAGCTGAAGAAATAAATACCAAGATTTGCATTTTCACTGTACTGCTAAGTTACTTAAATTTACTGCTTTCCCATTACTTTCTGTGAATGATTTCCTCCTCTTCAGTAATTTGTGTGCCTGAATCTTTATTAATATGCTCTAACTAGGCCTGAGGTTTATGTGGCATTGTAGAGGAGCTTCTGCATGAGGATGGCATTGAGAGAGCTGTGGCTTTCCATGATATAGAGTCCTGCAGGCAACTGAAGCTGCAGAACTGCATTGGAGAAAACATGGTAAATTACTCAGTGTCAGCCACTAAAGAAAATGCTGTAAGCAACTCTTTGGGACTGTGAAAACAAAACTCAGGGTTATATTGACCTGCAAGTCCTCCTGTCCATCACTACAAAAGAGAATATCCTCATAGCTGGCAGTGGACTGTGATTCACAACACTGTTGTGGGGCTGAAGAGTAGCACCATCTTCACTTATCAGAGAAAAGAACTTTGGCACAGAGTGATTAAGTGACTTGCCCCAAACCACAGACCTGTGGGAAAGGTTTTGGTTAGAAGGGAGAGCTGGAGGTCCCTGGTCCAACCCAGCACCTGAAGCTAGAGCAGGCTGCCAGGGTCTTGTCTAGTCAAGCTTTGAAAGTCTCCAAGAAGGAAGAATTCCTTTCTTGCAAAGGCAAACTGTGGTGAAGCTAAAGACCCATCTGTGGCATTCCTGATCCCTTGGCATAATGCAGAATCCTCCTCCTGAACAGCCTGTCTGAAAGTGGTGTTGCTAGCTTCTGGCCAAGAGCCTTTCAATCACAGGACTAAACCCGTGGTAGTTGCCAAGGCCCAGAGGTTACAGACTCATTTACCATTGACTCTTTTATGCCAGTTAGCTTTAGTTCTGAATAATTACATTCATGCTCACTAAAATAAAAGTCTTACATGTTAGGTCTTCCCTAGCCTTCTCCTACTGAATTCCAGGGCAGACACTGAATGAAAGGGATGTACCTGATGCATCTATTTTCTGTTTAAAATACTCCTGTGCCATACATGATTTAAAAGGGTGTCTTTTGGATGACATTTTGGATGCCTTTTACTGACATTCTTCAACTTTCTCTTGGGTGAAAAACACGTGTGGAAACTGTATCTCAGCTGTAGGTCATCCTGATGATACAGGTTCAGACTTCTTTGAGTATAAGGATCTTGCTTTACCAGGGCCATATTTGCAAACTGCATTTTAATGGTCAGTGAAGTGACATCTATACACCACAGAGAAGATGTTTCTTTTGGACGTTGCTTTTTGCAGGCCAAAAGTAATCTCAGAAAATTACTGTAATACTGAATTATTTCACTGACTATATAACTGCAGAAATCTGCAGCAGTAATACTGCATGAATATTATGATGTTCACGTATCTGTTTTTCTGTTCTCCATGTTTAGATGTTGTGTATAATTCAATTTCGCACACAGGTGTTTTCAAAATGTTTTACAGCTGTTTCTAATTTCTCTTTCTCCAAAGAAAAAAATAGCCTTTGCTTGGGCTAAAATTTTGTTTTCATTAAGTTGATATAGATCTGATCTAGATTACGTATATTTATTGTTCGTATATGTAACTTCTCGAACATTGGGGCTTTGCTGCTGAGTGATATTTTGCTGTGCTATGTCTGTATATGTCTATGCTACTGTCTGTTCTACAGTAACTTAAATTCTGGGATAAAGATATAGAAATTCTTCCTTTCAAAGGCAAAATACCTTGTGGAACTTGCAAAATTTTAACCGGGGTTTCAATGCTAAACTTTTTGAAAATATGTCTGTCAATTTTTCATGACTTCTAGAAAGTAGAACTTTTCATAAATGTATTTTGAATTTTCAGCAAAAAAAGAGGTTGTTTTCTGCTTCTTTTGACAGCCATAATCAAGCCAAAGTTTATTTTATTTTAATTCTAAAAAGCCCCAAACTTAAGCTAGTTGTGAGGCTGGTTTTTTTGATATTCAGAAGAGCCTAAAGCACTAACTGAAAACATTATGTTTGTTCTGACATCTTTGCATAAACAAAATGAGTTTTGGGTTAGCTTTACAAAAACTTTATTCTAAAATCTTGAGAGATGTGGCTTTCTGAAGTCAGTTCTGACTGTGAGGAACCATGATGCAGTTGGCACACCACATAATAAGGTACCTTTAAGTGTAAATAACAAGCAAGCAAAGCCCTTTTCTCAGGGTTTTAGGAATCTTACATTTCATCAGTTTGACATGTGCATCTTATTAGCGACAATCTTAAGCTACCCTTCTAGATGGTCAGACCATACTCAGTGCTACAGCTGCTTGAACAGGTTTGCTGAAACAGGTTTGTTTAAATGGAAAGCGGACTTTGGATTATGTGGAAATCTTTCACTCTTCCCATGAAAATATCCCATTTTCACCTCTATCCTAGCAATTTTTGACTTTCAGTATTTTGTATATAGCAATCTGAAAGCTATTGAAATGGCACAGAAAGAAATGGTACTTTTCATTGTTTTTCCATGGAGAATGGCTTGGGTTTTTTATTTAGTAGGCATATAAAACCATGCAATAAAGAAACAAGTATCTCACTTTTGTTCCAGGGTATCCAGGAGTACCATGTGGTCCTTGATCACCAGGTTCTCCTTTCCTCCCAGGCTGGCCAGGTGTTCCTGGAAAGCCAGGAGGGCCAGGGGACCCAGTAGAGCCCCTTCTCATTTCATCACTCAGAAGGCATGTACTGCAATCTCCTTCTTCGCCTAAGGAAAGGATGGGAAAGAGAAGAAAGAATGCTCTGTCACAACAGGTGTTCAGCTGCATCCATTTTATATATAGACTTGAGAATACTTGAGTAGTTTCTCAAATATTTCAGAAAAGTACTTTTTTTTTGTTCTTACAAGAAACTAACACAATGTTTCCTTGCTGCATTAGCCCCAGATCAAATTCCTCGGTCCTTGAGCACGTCATAGTTCAATAAACTCAGGCTGAATAAATGGGAGCTTTACACAATGTGTAATAGCAGATCATTTATCAAGCTCTCTGCTGTAACTTACCTTTAGGTCCTTTTCGTCCTCTTGGCCCGGGGAAACCTTGCATGCCTAATCTACCTGGTGTCCCCTCCTGTCCTTTTAATCCAAAGAGACCACCTAGAAATTTAATTAAATAAAAATATAAATTAATCTACTGCAGATTTACTTTTCTTCTATTTCCTCCCTATTCCTTTGAGCTGCACTGTATCTCCCATTTTCTGCTTCCCCTAATGTCATTTATTGTTTAACCCAGCCTGTTGTTATCTCTGCTCTCTTCCTCTTTTCCTCTTCTCAGAGCTTCCCACACCCATTCTAAATAACTTCCATCTGCTGTGGTAGATGACCCTTGCCATTCTTTGCCCTCTCTCACCCCGAATTCCTTTGTTGAATTACTTTAAAGTACTACAGTCACTTGCTCTAGATCACCTCCTGCACATCTTTTTCACCATTACTGCTCTTGCACTGAAGTGTGGTGCTTTTCATAGAGGCACAACACAATCTCAGTCAGAAGTGGCCTCTGGAGACCACCTGGTCCAACCCTCTCCTCAAAGCAAGGCCAACCTCAAAGCTGTCTTGTCCAGCAGAGTATTCAATATCTCCACAGACTGAGAGTCTTGCCTCTGTGAGCAACCTGTTCCAGTGTCTGACCACCCTCATGGTGAAAAGGCTTTTCCAAATATCTTAGCAGAACTTCCTTTGTTGCAGCTCAAGACCATTGTTTCTTGTCCTGTTGCTGTGCTCCTTAGTGAAGCATAAATCCAGCTCTCTCAGACACTCTTGACACTCAAATCCCTCCCCCAGCCCAAAATAGGCCTTCTTTTCTTTCAAATGTTGTCAGGAATGTCTAAAACCCATGCAAACCTTTCCTTCATTGACAAGCATAAAACACTTCTCCCCTGTGTGTCTTCCCCAACACCCATTTTGCTTCATTCCCTCGTCTACTTTCTCAGTCTTGCCAACAGCTATCTTTGAAATAAACAAAGATTTAAAATAAACTGTGAGTTCTCATCATCTCTCTCCACACACTTACCAGGGGATCCAGTGGGACCAGGTGGACCAGGGAGTCCTGGTGTGCCATGCTTACCGGGAAACCCAGGTGGGCCTGCCTGAAAAGCAGGAGACCCTCCTTCACCTTTTTCACCTTTTGGTCCCATTTCTCCAGGTAAGCCTGGCTTATCCCCATCATCTAAAAGAGAACCAGGGAAGAAGTTCAGACCAATTTCTTAAGAATGTTGCTCTAAGAGCTGTAATGCAGGAAGAGTTCATGCAACTGAGCCTAGCATGCAAAAATTGAGATATTTAGCATAGGGCAAAAATGGTAACTGCACTTTTCACTTGAGCAAAACAATAGCAGTTCCTGAAGCAAGGGTCAGTCATCATCTCTACTTGAGTCGTTTTGCCAGGGGCCCTTCAAGGCCAAAGGAAAATGCTCCTCGGTTTCTGCCCCTGCAGTTAGTTACCTACCACTCTGCACTGCATATTCCACAGTCTGCACATACAATCCTCTCACCCTGACCCTGTATCAGTTAAAACTCGCTATCAAGTTAAGCTGTTGGATAATCCTTTGCTAGGATATTACCATCAGAGATTCCAGGAGGACCAGGCAGCCCACGATCTCCCTCCTCTCCTGGGTCTCCCCGTAGTCCAGAAACACCCGGGTAGCCTGGATCGCCTCTTTGACCTAAAAGACATCCCCAGTTCCACAAAACACATGTTAGTGTGATGCTGCTTGTGACCCAGAAATGCTGACTTGTGATACACTGCAGATAGCTTATTTCTTAAAAAGTAAGAATTAGGAACTTCAAGGGCTTCAGAATATTAGAATTTATAACTGTTTCTTAAAAGTAGCTTTAGGAATGCAAAAACTTGCTACCTCATGCTGCCTCAGTCTGAATAAAGAAATATATCTGAGAGGTTTGTCTGAAGTCCAAACACCTGGGAGGTGAGCATGACCTGTGACAGGAATGGTGTGGAGCTACCAAGCCCAGGAAGAAGGAGAGAATGTCTCTTACTAATATGCTGCTAGAGCTACATTGCTCCTGGGAAGCACAGAAGACCAGCTCTCTGAGGAGAGCCTCTCTTTTTCCTACAAGAAGTTGCCATTATAACATATGTATGATATGTGAGCTTTCCTCTGCTCCCCAGTACCAAAAGCATCTACCTGGACCCAGCTATTGCCTGCAGAAAATACCATGCTCTTGTCAAAGGTCAATGATACTGGAGGACATATAGTGTGCCCAGCTCCCTGCCTGCTTCCTCCTCTCTCTGCATAGTCTTTCCTGCTTCCAAAAGCCTGGCAGGGTGTTTGGAGTGATTTGAACTACGTTTTGGTCTTCTTGTCCCCTTTCTCTGGGAGGAAGGGAACCATTAATTGTTAGAATCTCTGGCTTTCAACAAGACCTGTAAATTCAATTGTATGAGGACATAGGCTGGGGCAATGGCATGTGATCATTCTTGCTGTTTGCTGGCACCTCCTCTGGAATCGTTTTGGCCTTGGCAAACTGGTATCACCCTCTAAGTGTTTTGAGTCTGGCCAGCCAGAGCCACCACAGCCCTGCAGGACAGCTGACAGTGGATGCTACAAGCCTAGTGAAAAAAAATCACAAAGGAAATCTGTCAATTTAAAAAAGAAAAAAAAAATCCTCTTCTATTCCTCAAGGCTTTTTGCAATGTGTTCTGGCATTTGGGTTTTTTTTTTTGTTTTTTTTTTTAATTTCTAAATGTTAGATTATAAGACTAGTCCCTGCTATGCTGCCATTACTGTACTTTATCCGAAGTCTCTGAAACAGGACCCAGAAGACAGAGTCTCCCATTCTTCCTTTCACTGGACAACAAAGTCACATACTTTTTAGCTTGTTTCTTCTCTGTGAACACAGGAATGCATGGATGCCTTTGGTAAAGCAATCCAGCTTCAGCAAGAGAGACAAAGAAGCCACCTGCCTGCAAAAAGGTGATTAGGGCACTCTCTTGTAAGGCAATTTCAAACTTCTGGAACAGTTTAGCAAACCTCGGTTTCTAAGGAGTTGAATTCTTAGAATTTCATGCTTTTGCTGTGTGTAAAATGTAGCTCAGATAAGCAATCTTACCAAAGAAGACATACCTTTCCTTGGGATGCGGGAAGGAAAATAGGAAATGGGTCCTGGAGGACCGACCTCGCCTGGCTCTCCCTGTTAACAGAAGTTGAAGTATCATGTCTATGTACATTATCCTAAAGGATTTATTTTAATATGGAAACATATGCCCATGAAACACAAAGAAAAACTTTCAAAAACACTGACGTGAATTTTAAGAAATCTCAGAGATTTCAAGTTCAAAACCCACATACCTGGTTCTACAGTGATGACAAATGCAGTTGTTATTACATGACAGAAAAGAAAAGAAAGCAAAATGACATCTGGTTTATTGCTTCTAGCAAACGAAAGTAAAGCAATACCTTGCTTCCCCTAGGGCCAAAGCCACCTGGTGGACCATCAAATCCTGGAAAACCCTGTAATATACATAAAAATGATTGACTTTTTTCCTTTATCAAAGAGAGACAAAAATTATTTGGTCTGTAGCAGCTGGCTCCCCCTGATGTTAGTGTGAAAACTACGCAACAGAGCTGAGCAGTGTGTCTTCCTGGGGTGTAGTAATTAGGGCAATACCATTAAGTCTCCTCATGGTTTGATGTTCCAACTCTTGGACCAAGTCTGACTCCTGTGAAAGGCCAGAGGGACCTGCTGTGGTGCTGGCTCTGTCAACCCTAGCAGGGGTGCAGATGGAAGGAGCACCTACACTCACATTGTCTCATGGAGGCTGCAGGATGCGGGAGGAGAAAGGGGATCCCATCCATGCCAGTTGACTCTAAGACACGTGGGCCAGGTAGCTAAAACACACTAACCTGCTGCAAGGAGACTAACCAAGTCTGAATCATTACAGGTGGACATATTTTCACTGGAATGCAAACAGTGAGCAGTGAAATAGCACCAAAATGCACTGGTCCTTTTCACTGTTTTCCAGGTGGCTGGAGCCCATTTGGCCAAAGAGGGGTTCCCTAGCTGAATGAGAACTCAGGACCAGCCCTGGAGGTGCCTTCATCCAACTCTCCCAACCTCAGGCATGCCATATTCCAGAGAAAATTTTCCATCCTCACCCCAGCAAATGTTGTAATATTTAAGGTCCTGCCCACTTTATTCTTTTAAAAGGCCTGAAATCCAAAGCACATGTGGATTAAACACGTGTGGTAAAATATGCTACATCCTATCACACAAGAGGGTACTTCAGCTGCTGGGGGTGCACAGAGCAAAGTGCAGATTTCAGTGATGCTGATATAGAGAAGATGATCTCTTCTGTGTGCTTTACTCAGCCATTTAACAACTTCTCTGTAGAAAATGCCCATATAAACTCTGAAAAAAGACTCGTGTTAAAAAGGTGAGTTTTTAGTAGAAAACATCAACTGATACCAATTAACACAGTTTCACTGAAAACAGTAGATTTGGATAATTCACACTAGTTAGATTATTAGCCAGCTTTCTTAAAGCTCAGGATCTCCAGAATATTGCAGTGGGTACAACTACACAGAACTTGAATGCTCTGTAAGTCTCATATGCAGTTTTGAAGCAATAAAAATACCATGGCTCTCAGAAAGATGTCACAAACTGGATCTCGCTCTTCAGAGACCTTTCCATAATGGCAGCTGTACATCACACCCATCAGAAAAGGAGCCCCTTGAGTATCAGGTGTAAAACATCTTTACACTAGGTGGAGCTGGTGGTCTAGAAGTGAAGCCAGCAGCTTTTTAACTACGGCTTCATCTGTGAGCATGTAGGACTTAACCAGCCTTCTTTCTTTCTTAAGAATCAAATCACTCAAAAATCAACAAAAAGGAGGTTGTTGTGAACAGCACATTGAGTAGGCACATCCTCTCTCATACACATGTTATGCTGTGATACTCCATCCAAACCAATGTACCTTTGGCTAAACTCGTTGCCAAGATTCACCCTCAGTAAGGGGAAGCCACTGACCATTTCTGACTGGAGCGTGAACCTATGTTAAGGTCAACCAGTGGGCTTTAATGGGATTTGCATCAGCCTCTCCATGTACATATATTCCTTTTCACACCACCAGGTTTTGTGATTGGACCAAATATCTGTGCAAATGTTACTCTTCATATTTCATGTACTTCCATGTCCCATGTTTTTCATGTTATTTTTGTTATGCCTTGGTGGCAGGACAAATCCTTAAACAACTAAGGACAGAGAAGCACGGAAAAGTCAGGCATCCCACAGCTACTTGAATACCTCATGGAAGTAATTTCTAATGCTGACAGAAGCAGCCTTTTTCTGAGACCAAACAGAATGTATGAGCTCCTCTCTGTCTGATAGAATGCTATTTTAAATATTTGGGTGTGTTTCCATGGGGACAGAGATTTAACTGGTATGTTTATCAGTTTCCTTCTCTTCTCCTCTTGAGATATTCAGGATAACCATACATCTCAACCACATCTGCAGAAAGCTATTCAAATATGTGAATTTCCGCATGTAGGAAGAAAATTACGGAAATCATGGTCACAGTAATGGGAAGAATGAAAATCACACCTCCCCATAGTGCTCTTATAATATGCTCCTGTTTTAAGCAAAACAGACTTTAATTATAGGGCTATTTTTTTTTCTCACTGATGAGAAAAACAACTGACCAAAAATTACAATGATGGATGAAGCCAGATGACATGTTAGACTACAGATGGTATAATTACAGATAGAAGTGGTCCTCTACAGTTTACTTTTCAAACACATTGTCTACATATGTGTTAGAAACAACAGTTCTAACATACTCTATATTCTAACATTGAATATATTGAATATATTCTATATTCTAACATACGTATTAGAAACAAAAGTCTTGTACGAAATACTCACTCTTTCTCCACTGAGTCCTGGAAAACCATTGATGCCAGGCAGTCCCTGTGAAGGCACAATAAAATTAGCAAAATAAGGTGACATCCTAAGAGCTAAGAACCATTACTATTCCTTAGATAAATCTGACAGCTTGAAACTCTTAACACTAGCAGTCAGAGTTCAGAAACTTTTTCAATGAGATTCATTTATGGTGTGAACAGAACAGGTCTGAAATCTAATCTGGTATTTGATTTTTATCTCTTAATCAATACTTTATAAATTAACCATGAAGATTTTAAAGATGGCTGAGATCTTTTTAAATGTATGTTGAGCACTGTTCTCACTGTTTAAGCACTTGAGAAACACTGCCCCAGAAAATGCATCCATGGATACTACAAAGTAATAGTATTTAAATTAGCTTTTTTCCTGGGGTCACCAGTGGGGCACTTTTCCCACTACCACTTCAAAATCACCTTTTTGCTTTCCTATATCAGACAGTTCAGAGGTGGCCACAACCTGATGAGCTGAAGAACCACCTTTTCTATAGTTTGCTAATCTGTATTTTGTTCCTGAAGGCAAACTCATCTTGGATTTACACATTTAGCTGGGTGAATTTTACCTTTAATGAGTGACTCACCCTTTCTCCTGGGAAGCCCATTACCCCTTCTTCACCTTTTTCAGGAGCATAGAGAAGTACACCCTAGGAAACATTACAAGCCAGTTCAACATATTTCTTCATTATGTGCAAAAACATTGCAACACTGTTTTATGTAAGTTAAACAGGAAGAAGACATCATTGTAACACACAGAGGATCTAATAATCACTGCATGTGAAAGAAGTTTTGTCCTTAAGTGTAACATGCTTGCTGCACTACAGTAGCAGGAGCATGCCATTAGGGAGAGGACAGGCTTCCTCTCCTATCATCTCATCCTTCTTTATTTCTTCTGTGGCTGCAATCTGAAGAAGAGCCAAAGCAACTGTTCAGCTATACAACCAATTAAGCAACTCAGCTTATGGCCAAACTGTAGCTTCAGAAAGCTATTTGGCAAACACAGGCACGCTGCTATCCATCCTGCTATCAAAAAAAAAACAAACCAAAAAAGGGAGAAACACATATCTCCTTTTGCTACATCAGCATAAAATCTAGTTTTCCTGATGTAGTCAACAAAATTCTACATGTGTAAAATCTGACCAACAGCTGAAGAACTGGCTAGCAACAGCACATGGAGGGCATCAGAGCTCACACTGTGACCTTCTCCCATAACCTTGTGAGAAGCTGACCAGACCACCTGAGAAAATAAATCTCTGCAAAATGCTCAGTGAGGCATCCCTAATTGAGAAAGACTCTATTTTAAAAGGAAGCACTCAATGGCAAAGCTATTTAGACAGACTAGAGGTTGCCTGTGAGTTAACTAAACCACATTCAGTCAAACCTGGTTGGTGGCTCTAAATGCTACAGCAACACATGGGGTTACTGTCCACTTACTCAACAGACTCAACGACCAATGAGACCAAAAGTCCGTATGTGCTGGAGAGTAGACTGAGAAGGATGAGAAAATTTCCATATATACTTAT
The DNA here is from genome assembly GCA_013401335.1 of Brachypteracias leptosomus. Classification (NCBI taxonomy): domain Eukaryota; kingdom Metazoa; phylum Chordata; class Aves; order Coraciiformes; family Brachypteraciidae; genus Brachypteracias; species Brachypteracias leptosomus. The sequence goes on along the minus strand of VYZX01017324.1, from coordinate 179,625 downwards.
TTAATGAAATTTACTGAAATTTTTAAACATAGATCATTAGCAGTAAAGAGCTATATTAATAGTTTAAGCTAAAATTAATGTGTGTGAGGGAAAATCTTATTTCGGTAAACCACTAAACATGACTGATTGCACTGTGGAGTTAACACATGTCACATTGTTCACTTTTTCTAAAGCATCAGAACTGGTGTCTCTGCTTATGTTGCTCCACATCTGTGTTGCTCCATTGCATCATTTCAATGAAGAATGCACCAGTATTAACTCCAATATTATTATTTGTCTTTGTTCTTCTCTACTTGACTTACCGGAATTCCAGCTTCCCCTTTTTGTCCGGGTTCTCCTCTTTCACCCTTACAATAAAGAAAAAGTATTCAGATATGTTAGAGACATTCCCATTTACATTTCATAGAGTCATAGAATCATGGAATTGTCAGGGTTGGAAGGGACCTTAAAGATCATCCAGTTCCAACCCCCCTGCCATGGGCAGGGACACCTCCCACTAGATCAGGTTGCTCAGAGCCCCATCCAGCCTGGCCTTAAATAATTCCAGGGATGGGGCTTCCACCACCTCTCTGGGCAACCTGTTCCAGTGTCTCACCACCATGGTGAAGAACTTCTTCCTAAGAAGTTCAATAACTCTTCTACAACGCAAAATGACAAATGTTTTTTAAGAGGAAAAACACCACTCTTGTGCTATTCTTTATTCATAAACTTGTCATATGAAATGCATGTTTTCATATGATTTTTTAAAGTGTTTTTTTAAAAAAAATATTTGTTAATTTTTCTGAAAAGGTTCCTAGGAATGTGAACACCTCAGGTTATTTCCAGACTTGTTCGTGAGATGTCTGGGTGGTGAGTGTCCAATTAATGCCTATAAATAAATGCATATTCTCCCATTTTTATCTACTGATTACCTATGAATTGTCTGATCAAAAGTAAGAGTTCCTGTTAGGATGAGACAAACCATAGCCTGAAGTCTACTCACTATATTGATCATACCTCCATTGAATATAAAGGCTCTCCAGGTAAGTAGCTCATATGTGGGACATCTTTGCTTAGTCATGGAAATCCCAACATGTATGTTACTTAATGCAGACTGTCAAAGGCATTTTTAGATCTTTCAGTATCACACTAATTTACTTATCTTACTGCAGAAATTGCGTGAGCCACATGAACTTCAAACATGGGGTAAAACTACTTGTCTGGAGGTTGGTGTCTAATACAGAATATACACATACAGGGTGTGAGTACCTCTGTTCCAAGCAAGAAGCGATAGATGAGAATAAACCGCATTTTGCTGTGAGGATTTCTCCAATATGTATGAACAAGCCTTAATTGTAAGTGTACATATATCTGTGCCGTATAGATTAAGTTATACAAACAAATGCAGTAATTCAGATAGCTTCCTTAAAGACATGCTTCTTTTGCAAGAAGAAAATTTCACTCACTATTTTGAAAGATAAGGTACTGAGTGATTTCTCAGTAGGTATTTCTACATGTAAAATGAGAATATGTGAGTGATGGCCAGCATTGGCATACTTAAACAAAACCAAGCTTGCCTAAGGCACGTCTAGTCTGTGAGAAGTTCTTTCTGAATGATTTTACCCACTATAGTCTCAATAAATACTTCACGATCCAAACTATGGAAAAGTAGCAGATTTCTCTTTTGATAAAGTCTTGTAAGTACTATATGTAAAAGCACATTTGTACATCACTTTGGGTTTGGTACTTCAGAGCTCTTAGTTCCTTATGCATTTTGGCAAAATACCCTGTAGTTACCTTGTGTTTGTCAGAGGGGACGCCCATCAGTTCTCTTGTAGGAAGTCCAGGCGGACCTGGAGGACCTGGGGGGCCCTGCAAGAAAAGCATAAGGGTACACTTACTAACAGTTACAATACCTTGTCAAGCACAGGGTCGAAGGAACTGTGACAAAAGGAGCAATGCAGATTTGCCCCTGCTAGGAGCATTGTTCTAAACGTTTGAATAAATTGATAGCAAGGTAAATTTATTTTGTGCTGCAATTAACATCTAGCAATACTTGTTCTTGCCCTGTATGTTTCCAGAATGATGGTAAAGATCATCACTTTATATAAAGTAGTCTGGCTCTATAAATTTCAGAAGTGTTACCTCTGTGTTGGTGTAAATGAGGGCACAGCTAGACCTTGACATATAGAAGTTAGTTCACCTAAGACTTTCCTTATGGAGATTATAATGACTTTCAAAGCTCTACCTGTTTGCTTTTTTCTTATAATTACATATTAAAAATGCAAATTAAGAGAGTATTTAAAATACCTTCCTTCATAAATACCAAATAACACCAACCTGCCCTTTAGTAGTGATATTAATGCACTAGTTTTCCTTTACCTGTTCACCTTTTTCTCCATAGAACCCAAGGCCCCTGTTGCCCTGCAAAAATAATAGATCAAAAATTACTAAGTGAACAACTTGGTTTTCTAATGTAAAATGCAAATTTAAACATGCTTAAAGGCCTTTTCAGGCTCACAGGTCTGTAGGACAATACTGAAGAACTGCAATCAAATAAGTCTAGGTTTTCCTCAAAGTACTTTTATAGATTTAAACATTCAGAAAGACAACTCTAATTAAAATCTCATGCTACCAGTGCTTCTTACAACAGAGTTTGAGTCATTCACTGAGTAAAGTTATGAAAAGATCAAGCATTTCTTTTCCAAGCTTTTTAATAGCACTGAGTATTAAATAAAAATACCTAAGTGGCTGGAACAATGAACTCATGTATTTTTTCTGCTGAGGTATAACTGAATATTGTAAAGCTTGTAAAGATTCCCTGTTCATGGGAAGTTACTGTGACTTCAGTAGCAAATTAAATCTGGCTCTAGAACTGGTTTAATCTTTTCAGGGTAGGTGATCCCAATATAAGATTAACTTTTGGTGGTATGCAGCCAACACAGAAGGTCTTGTGCTGCACAGCCTTTGGTTCTTTATTTTACTGCCTTCAAGTGGGCTTGGATAAACCTCAGTGACACAAAATCAACATAAACAACTCTGACACGAAGGCTTACTTGTGGTCCTTGTGGTCCTGGTGGCCCTGGTGGTCCCTGGGGAAACACAATGGGGGAGAGGAAGTTACTTGCTGCTTTCTAATGAATATATGCAGGAGGTCAGTTACTTTATATCTGAAATGTAAGTATATATTTAGAAGGTGGTGTATTCCTCAGCATTCAATGTGCTATCCTCACTATATTACCTGTGTTTACAGTTCTGAAAAACACCCTCCTAAGTCACATCATAATCTTTCCTAACAGACTAAGAGTCTACCAGGTTAGCCCTAGTGAAATCCTATTTTTATTTCAAATAATAACTCGTGCTTTTGGATACTAAGTTAGTAACATTTTAAGCTAAAGTTAAGCACATCTTTAAGTGCTTCACTGGACTGATGTCTTGGTACTGCATCCATCTTAAAGGGAGTTTAACTACCAATTGCATCTCACATTAGCCATATAGATGTGGTGCTTAGGGACACGGTTTAGCAGCGGACTTAGTAGAGCAGGGTTATGGTTGGACTGGATGATCTTAAAGGTCTTTTCCAACCTAAATGATTCTATGATTCTACCTATTTGGTATTGTACAGAGTGAAATCAAAGCAAGATGGTGGGAAATGAAACTATAACAGGAAAAAAAAGCTGCCAGAGCCTTTAAGAAGAGCAGTAGGATAGCCATTAATTGAGAGACAGTCTGCTGACTTCAGTCAGCTATGGTAGATAACAGGCTCCAAAGGGCTCTATACATCAAAGCTGTCATATGCAGGAAAAGATGGAGAGAATAAGAAGCATGAGGTGTTCAGAGAAGATGGTGAATTAGGGACCTAGAAAAGAGGAAGCTGCAGATGGAACTGTCCACGTGCTGAGCCCTGAGGGGGATGAAACTGGGTTATGCAAAATCAAACCCAGTCTGCAAGGAAACGATAGGTTCAGGTGAGACCTGAACTTGTTAGGCATCTCTGCTTTGCTATGTACCTTCGTGTGAATGAAAAATAGGCTTGTTCTGGAAAAAATTACTTTTGCATCAGTTTTGCTTAGTCAAGTGGTCTGTGAGCGGTTGCCTAATCTACTGGCCAGATGCCCTGCGCAGGGCATCCCACTGCCTGGAGGCCCTGCAGGGACTTGGAGAAGCCGTGCTTGCCTTTGTGCAGGATCTAGGACTTTGAGAAGAGTAATGATGCAAACTCTTACAGGTGAGTCACAGCTTTAGAGACAGTAAATATAGTACTTTAAGAGCTGAAGATGGTGGGGATCCATCCACTCAGGAAGAGTATTCAAAAGAGATGTTGCCAAGATGGCAACCAGAGAGACATAATCATGGAGCTTAGAAAATGTCTGGTTCACAGCACTCAGAACATCACAACATCCAAGACAGAGTACTGGGAATACAAGTCACTGCAGGCTGGGCTCACGAACTTTGTGGGTTCACTCTAGAGGAAGAGTAAGTAAAGGGCTGAGGAGATTTTCCTTCAGGAGGACCAGAGAAAAAAAAAAAAAGCTGCAGCTTACTCCAGATGATAAAAATGGCCACTGTAGAAAATTAACTTTGAAAAGGCTTAGAATGCTGTGGATTTCATCCTAGAAATTGTTTCGGGGTTTTTTGGGGGGAGGGAAGTGTTGGTGAAAACAGCTGTGGAGGCTGCGTATAAGAAGCCCTAAGTTAATTTATTTTCCCCTCAGATCAGTGATGTAAAGCAGGTCTGAAATGAGTTTTGACAAAACAAACAAACAAACAAATGCTATAAAGTTCTCTTACAGGAAAATAAAGCAAGCCTAAAGAAAACAAAATATGTTGAATTTGAACATCTGCTTCTCACCCATAAAACTATTAATCATGGTAATAACAAATGGTATCTGGAGAGAGCACAATCTTCCCAAAGAACTACTCAGCGACAGTTGGCCATGTCAATGCTGTAAATGTTGATTTTGGAAAAAATGACTGAAAAAATAGTTTAAAAATAAAATTGTATTCTAAATACTCTGAAGAATGTTATCTATTCACTCTTCTGTGGGAAGTGTGGAGAGCTAACATACATATCCTTGATGAGCAGAAAAGATAACATATTTAGGTCCTGATATCTTTGATAACTCCGTGTAGGGGGATGTAGATGGGACAGCATTGAATAATCTTTACAGACAAGACTCTTTCAAGGAGGTTAAAGAAATACAATATAAATCAAAAGCCTCTGGCAACACAGGGTGAAAGAAACCATACCTCTTTTTTTTTCCAAATTTGTCCTTGTAGAATCAGTGTCTCACAGTGAGTTTTAAAAGGTTTTACAGCCAAGGACACCTACTTCTAACCTGTGTTTTCCTATCCATTTGCTAAGTTACAATCCAACATAATGGTACTTGCTGAGATAATTCTTCTGTTAGGTTAATTTTCTACAGAACATTTTCAATATACTTACTGGTCTTCCTCGCTCTCCTCTTGGACCAACAGGTCCTCGAACACCCAGCAGACCTGGAGGTCCCTTGAAATAAAAAAACCCCAACCATCAGTTAATGTTGTTCTGATATCAGTTACTATTGGCACTTTATCACATTTGCTGTAATACTACTTACTGGAAAACCACTGAACCCTGGATCCCCAGGTTCTCCCTAAAAAAAACAAGGAAGCAAAAAATGCAATAAATACTATGTACAAAACTGAATAAAGTATTTTTCTCACTCATTAACTTTTTTCTCATTTTAAAAACTAATCATAGCATCCAACGCTACACAAACCCTTACATGCAGATGCATTCAATACAGGTGTTGAGGTAACTGAATGTAGGCCACACAGATTTTGTACTTTCTATATAGCGTACAGTCACATGCAATACAACAGGAGGGTACAAAGTTGGCTAGAGAAGTTAGGGATCTAATCTACTAGGCCAAAGTGGACAACAGAAGACGTGTAATTCTTTTTTGAAAAATCCTACCTAACCACTGGCTTAATTAGGGATATAACCTTAGCTGAAATGTACAAGCTCATTTTTCATGAGTTGCATGGGAATTACAGAATCATTTTGATTCTCTTCTGAGTCACTAAAAGCATTTGGAACATACTGTTTTCAGTGACCACATATTTTTACTGCAGTACATGTTGAAATGTTTTTGGAAATTGGCTCCAAAACATGTTCTAGCGCAAAGACCTTCCAGTACCCATAAATAATGTGATATTCAGTCTAGACACCTTCAATCACTTTGAATAGCAACCTATCTAGTTAATTTGAATTCAGTTAACAGAATAAGTACTTTCTGTACTTGTATCCAACCATAGCCATATACTTGAGCAATTCTTGATCATTACTAACAAGTGCAGATTTAAAGAATTTCTGAAAGGAAAATAAGATTCCATAAAAAAGTACAGGCGACTTACAAATATTTCAATAGAAAAACCTATTTTGGTATTCATCACTGTCCCAAAATATACATAAATGTTGTCAGCAGATCCCTTCTGTGCTGAGTATAACTCAGATGTAGCTTTGTACATAAATTTGTCACAATTTATACTATAACAGCATATGTAACCCCTTATCTTTATCTGATACCTTCAAATTACACAAGACTATATATACGAGAAAAAGCTATAAGTGATCCACATGAGTTTTAAGGATTAGATACAGTGAAAGCACCCACAAAAATATTTGGGGTTTACTAAATAATAATATATTGAAGTATATTTTATCCCAAGCCAACCAAACTCCTGCATGAAAATTATGCAAAAAGGATGCTAATATTAAATACAATCATTCAATGGACGAAACTATGGCAAAGGAAAGACTTTGCCATGCATGACACAAAAGATAGTCATTGAATAAAGAGGGTAATACTTGAACCACAACATCTCCAGTGCCTCTGTAATCCACCTATAGGCTGGCATTCCTTGCAGGTAACTGAGTGGAGATATTCTTTCCCCGGATATCAGATAGACTTTGCTGTAACCAGAAAAAGCAGAAGCTGCCTTGCAAAGGCTACACAGAGTTGAACTGGGCCTCTTGGGATGTTTCCACCAGAGTGTAAGGAAAAAATAACTCTCAATAACTCTCTCTGCTTGTAAAACTACTGAACATGAATAACTGACAGGAGTTATGGACGTACCCTGTATTGGCTTGCGATGTCCGGTGGCAGTATATAGGGTTCCCCCTTCTGGCCCTTGGGCCCTTGGACTCCCTGGAGGTGGCCAAAAAAATAACAGAAGTAAGCTTTCATGTATCATATACGTTAACACATAAACAGCTAAGAGTAATGAAAAATATTTGTTGGGGTTTTTGTGAGCGTACACATACTGCTGTTTAGAGGCAGAGAATATGCTTAGCTTTGGAAATTCATGTTTTAAAAAAAGAAGTGTACATAAAAGAATGCATTTCCAGTCCCGGGAGAAGAACCCCCAGTTACCTGGGTGTGATATTATGGGGCAGAACCTCCTAGCTAAAGCAGCTGATGCAGCTCCCCAGGGCTGACATGCGCCCTGGTAAATCCAGTGGTGTGCTGCTAGTTCTCTCCTTCTTCAAACAATCCTGCCAACTACGCCCATTTTGTGCACTACATGGTGAAGTTCTGCAGCACTGTCTCTTTTATTTTTCTTGCCATCATTACCAGAAACTCTTAGCAATCGTATCACTGTCCCCAACTCCTTTGTCAGTCTTCTTTACATAAATGCTTCTCATAGCTACCAGTTGAACAATTTTCTTCATGCAAGCATTTCCATAAATCATTAATTGCTCTACAATCATACAAATCAAGGATCTGGAGAATTTTTCAGATGATAATTGCCCCACCATCATCCAGGCTGGGGTTTGGAGAATTACCATCATCTAGACTCAGGATTTTGGAGAACTTCACAGGCAATAATTGTCCTACCATCATCAAGACGAGGCATTTTGAGAACTACCATCATCCAGGCCAAGGTCCAGAGACTTACCGTCATCCGGACAACTTTTTGGGCAATTCCTCACATGAACGCTTTAATCTTCATGTTTTAATCTTCTTTGCTTTAATCATCACATCCCCATAACAAAGGATACAACAACACACAAGTGCTTTCATCTTCTTCTCCAAAACTCTTAGTACATTGAAATTGGGGTTCTTCACATTCTGTTCTTGCCTTCTTAGCAGCAGTATGCAGAATTTCCTTGAAGGGATTTCTGGTCTAATTTCGTATCTTCAAATCCCATCCTTGTCATTACATTTTGATGCTCTCTCCTTCTCCAAACAATCCTGACGACTACATTAATTTTGTGCTGTTGCTCTCTTCTTCTGCAGGACAACACTGAACTCAGCAACGTCCCCTCAGCATACCTTCATCTTTTACGTATTCTTCATCTTTTTGCCCTTTTCCATCTCGAATCAGCCATCACAACAGCCAAGGGGAAACACACCACTGACAGAGGACTCAGCAAGCTGCCACCAACAAGAAACTCCTCCAACTGGCCCCAACAGGGGGCCAACTCTTTTCCAACTGCTCAGTTCCTGATTGATATAGTTCTGGCCTCACCCATCACCCCAACCCTGGGGGNCAGCAGATCCCTTCTGTGCTGAGTATAACTCAGATGTAGCTTTGTACATAAATTTGTCACAATTTATACTATAACAGCATATGTAACCCCTTATCTTTATCTGATACCTTCAAATTACACAAGACTATATATACGAGAAAAAGCTATAAGTGATCCACATGAGTTTTAAGGATTAGATACAGTGAAAGCACCCACAAAAATATTTGGGGTTTACTAAATAATAATATATTGAAGTATATTTTATCCCAAGCCAACCAAACTCCTGCATGAAAATTATGCAAAAAGGATGCTAATATTAAATACAATCATTCAATGGACGAAACTATGGCAAAGGAAAGACTTTGCCATGCATGACACAAAAGATAGTCATTGAATAAAGAGGGTAATACTTGAACCACAACATCTCCAGTGCCTCTGTAATCCACCTATAGGCTGGCATTCCTTGCAGGTAACTGAGTGGAGATATTCTTTCCCCGGATATCAGATAGACTTTGCTGTAACCAGAAAAAGCAGAAGCTGCCTTGCAAAGGCTACACAGAGTTGAACTGGGCCTCTTGGGATGTTTCCACCAGAGTGTAAGGAAAAAATAACTCTCAATAACTCTCTCTGCTTGTAAAACTACTGAACATGAATAACTGACAGGAGTTATGGACGTACCCTGTATTGGCTTGCGATGTCCGGTGGCAGTATATAGGGTTCCCCCTTCTGGCCCTTGGGCCCTTGGACTCCCTGGAGGTGGCCAAAAAAATAACAGAAGTAAGCTTTCATGTATCATATACGTTAACACATAAACAGCTAAGAGTAATGAAAAATATTTGTTGGGGTTTTTGTGAGCGTACACATACTGCTGTTTAGAGGCAGAGAATATGCTTAGCTTTGGAAATTCATGTTTTAAAAAAAGAAGTGTACATAAAAGAATGCATTTCCAGTCCCGGGAGAAGAACCCCCAGTTACCTGGGTGTGATATTATGGGGCAGAACCTCCTAGCTAAAGCAGCTGATGCAGCTCCCCAGGGCTGACATGCGCCCTGGTAAATCCAGTGGTGTGCTGCTAGTTCTCTCCTTCTTCAAACAATCCTGCCAACTACGCCCATTTTGTGCACTACATGGTGAAGTTCTGCAGCACTGTCTCTTTTATTTTTCTTGCCATCATTACCAGAAACTCTTAGCAATCGTATCACTGTCCCCAACTCCTTTGTCAGTCTTCTTTACATAAATGCTTCTCATAGCTACCAGTTGAACAATTTTCTTCATGCAAGCATTTCCATAAATCATTAATTGCTCTACAATCATACAAATCAAGGATCTGGAGAATTTTTCAGATGATAATTGCCCCACCATCATCCAGGCTGGGGTTTGGAGAATTACCATCATCTAGACTCAGGATTTTGGAGAACTTCACAGGCAATAATTGTCCTACCATCATCAAGACGAGGCATTTTGAGAACTACCATCATCCAGGCCAAGGTCCAGAGACTTACCGTCATCCGGACAACTTTTTGGGCAATTCCTCACATGAACGCTTTAATCTTCATGTTTTAATCTTCTTTGCTTTAATCATCACATCCCCATAACAAAGGATACAACAACACACAAGTGCTTTCATCTTCTTCTCCAAAACTCTTAGTACATTGAAATTGGGGTTCTTCACATTCTGTTCTTGCCTTCTTAGCAGCAGTATGCAGAATTTCCTTGAAGGGATTTCTGGTCTAATTTCGTATCTTCAAATCCCATCCTTGTCATTACATTTTGATGCTCTCTCCTTCTCCAAACAATCCTGACGACTACATTAATTTTGTGCTGTTGCTCTCTTCTTCTGCAGGACAACACTGAACTCAGCAACGTCCCCTCAGCATACCTTCATCTTTTACGTATTCTTCATCTTTTTGCCCTTTTCCATCTCGAATCAGCCATCACAACAGCCAAGGGGAAACACACCACTGACAGAGGACTCAGCAAGCTGCCACCAACAAGAAACTCCTCCAACTGGCCCCAACAGGGGGCCAACTCTTTTCCAACTGCTCAGTTCCTGATTGATATAGTTCTGGCCTCACCCATCACCCCAACCCTGGGGGACGGCAGGGCCTCACACAGGTGGGCCAGGTTCTGCCTCTTGGGCCTGAAACCACTGGAGGAACAAAACACGTTGACTCATCCATAGGTCAACCCCAACTCAGGGCCCGCAGCCCGGGCACCAGCACTTCAAGTGGTCCTGCTGCTCACCTTATCATGATCCTATGTATCACGCCATGGACAGTCAATACTTTGGCCATGGGGCAGGGAAGGAAAAGGTTACTTTCATCAGAAATTGTGAGTTTAATATTATTTTATTGCTGTTAGATAAAACTGTACAGGTGTTCCTGAAGTAATCTCTCCGTGAGACCTATGTGACAAGTATAGCTCTGGGCAGATCTCCCAGCCCTGGCTGCAATTTAGTAACTAAGCATAGTGCAGTGTGTCCATGGGAAGTCCGCATGGATGTTGTGCTGGGACAAAAGGGAGCTCCATTAAAGGGATGTCCCATTTGCTTCCAACACACATCTGAACAAAATTCACTTCAGCAATGATCTTAGCTTCAGGTACTGGCAACTACTTACTATGGTACCAGGGAAACCAGAGAGTCCGGGAGTTCCCGAGTCACCTGGGTCACCTACTGTCCCGTTACAGCCATCATGACCTGGTTTCCCCCTTGATCCTGGCTGCCCTGGATGACCCTGTTAAGGAAAAAAAAAAAGTGTTTATCTATCCATCTGTTTCTAGTTTTCCTTTTCCTGTAGTCTCACAGTATTTAGACATTCTCACATTCAGCCCAAGGCTTGGATCCATGGGAAACTATGATTTTCAAAGACAGAAACAGACAGTGTCTTTTTTTTAATATAGCTGCAGCTTGAACCAGATGCCCCAGACAGCATGAAAAAATGAGTAGTGAAGGACCTTTCAGAAAGAGTAAGAAAGTTATGTTCAATGCAGGCTCTGTTAGGCAGAGAACTAAACCAGATGAGGCTGCTGTGCAAGGAGTCACCAAGAACTGGGATTGTTAAGCATTTCAGTGCTTCACACTGCAAGAGTGGGAAGAAAGGTTCCTCACTGGCTTTGAACAGCTTCCAAGCTGGGAAAAAATGTCAGTGATGCTTTTGGAGCTAGACTGAGTGTTGTAATGAAGCTATAAGTATGGACATAGAAAGAAAACAGCAGGCTTGAAAGTGAGGGAGCTGGGGGCACTGCAGAACCTCCCCACTGAGCCTCTGAGACACAAAGTTACTTCTTTCTCACACTGGATTTTCATTGCTGTACCTACATTCACTTAATTGGTGTTTCTTTTGGTTTGCACTGGGACTAATGGGAAGCAAATCTGCCCTTGAGTAGCTCTTTCTTCTGGGGAACTCAGACAGAAACCCCAGAAACTAATATAAACCATTTCTCCCTTCTCCTCTATCTAGAGCAACAGTTTTCTCTTTGCCTCAGATCCCTGGTTTAGAAGAAAAAGAAATCTGCCCACATCCTTACCTAGCTCCATCAAACAGTGTCATGCCTCACCCCAGAAGAGATTCAGGCTTGCCACCACCCCCTCTTGCCCTCCAGCCCTACATCCTAGCACTATGCCACTGCAGTTTGCACATATGTCTCTCTGCCTTCCGATGGTCAGTGTTACACCTTGGCCTGAGAAAACTGGTTGGAGAACATAAACTAGTGAGAAGGGCAAGGGAGCCTGAGGGCAGGACACAATGAGCATGCAGGTTCAGGTACTGTTTGAAGGTATTTATTGCTCACAACACAGAGGGGTGAGGAAGGCTGGGCTAGAAAAGAAAACCTCCTCAGGTAAGAGAGAAGCAGTCCAGCTATAGCAACATGGAGCTCCACAGGGGAGAGATTTACTTTCCAGAACATTAGAGTGCTCAGAAAATAACTCAGTATGATGTGGTGAGATGAACAACATTCTTGGCTTCAGGAGCGTTAACAGGAATGGGAAAGAAGGTCTTCTGCTTTTCCTTTAAGAGTGAGAAGGAGGAAGATTGTGAGAGAGAAAGCCCTGAAACTCGATAGGGAGTTCTTCTGGAAACAAAAAAGGGTGAAAGCAGAGTGGATGTGGATGCGTGGGCTGCAGAGTGGGGCCCCAGTGTCAGGGAGCACTACAAAGAAAACCCAAGCCTGGGAACTCTGTCCAGGGATTCCAGTGACTCAGATTTCTTTGTTATTTTATGACACAAGATGTAAATAAGTGTAAGCTGGGAAAATACTGTGTTGGTGAACTTTACCCAGTTTTCCTCTTTGAATGTTTCAGTTTCATGGACCTGGTCAATTTGTTCAAAGTTTGGCACTGTTTAGTGTTCTGTAAGTTTTTTAAGACAATCTCAAACATGCCATATGAGCTATAAAGCAAATAACAATGATTATCATTCTTAAAATCATTGGTCTTTCTATGTGCTTTGCAACTGTGAAATAATTAAGGAATGATCCACTGGTGTTCTTTGCTCAGAAGCTTAAGAGATGTGAAGTATTTATCTCACAGCTCTTTCCTACAAAAGAACATACTTAGCTGGGTAACCTCCAGGGACACAGGAAATTTTCATCCTTTCTTGTCCCCTTTACAAGGGGATTTCTCCATAGAACAAAGGAAAAAGACCTTTAATTATCTGAGGGAATGAGAAGGAGCATAGATTCTGCTCTCTTGTTGTGCATCTGCAGTTCCACTCACTTCAACACACATCCTTAGTTTAAAAGTGTGTACGTGGCTACAGAATTTAGCCCAGAGATTTTAATTAAAGTACAAAGGCTTTAACTTAGCCTGTAATATTTGCAGTTGGTGATTTCTTAAAGATGAGGTAACTGGCTACTTACAGGAATGCCATCTGCCCCGGGGAATCCAGTGACTCCTCTTTGCCCCTAGAGTGAAACAGCACAATTAAAACAATGTTCTGCCCAATATTTTGCTCATTAGTTAAAACATCCGATATTCAAAAGTTACCACTTCTCCTTTGGGTCCACTTATTCCTGGAGATCCTCTTTCACCTTTATGACCTTTGGGACCTTGCACTCCTGGGATTCCCATCAATCCTGGTGGTCCAGTGAACCCCTGTGCTCCAAGGAGTCCTGGCTGGCCCTGATAAAAATAATAAAACCCCATTTATTTAGGAACAGTTGCGATGCATGAAGGTGGATTAGCCATCACTGCTGCAATAGAGTTAATCTCTTGAAGAGGAAATAAATACAGAATTTCTTTCCATTCCAGTAGGGCAGTCTCTTTGATGAACATCATCTGGAAACACCACGCAGAGAAACTCCAGAAACAGTGACCACATTCTGCGTCACTAAATCAATTCATGGAAATTAATGCTCAGATCAATATTCACTACTTGAATATTCATGGCTAGTGTTTTCATTGGAATAAGGCTTCTCAAGAGTGACTCTCACTGACCTACAACATAACCAATTACACTCCAAGCAAGAAAAACATGCTTAACTGTGAAATCTACTTAGTGGATGTATTTCTTACAAATGGAGCCTGGCATTTAATGGCAAGAATTTCTGCCTCTTTGGGGATGGTATTTCTATTTAGCAGTGGAGCCTGAAAATAATTTGATGGGCACACATCTACCCAAGTTGAAGAGTTGGACGCAAGGCTCCATTGTCATTCTCCCACTAAGTGCTGGTTTGGCTCTTCAGGCCACTTCAAACACTGTTTAAAAATAATCCCCTGTTGACTGCCAACATCACAAGGCTCAACAGGGCAAAAATATCATTTTGAAATTACACAATGGTGGTTTAAGTAATGGGTTGTGACAGTATGTCTGAGATGTGTGAACCAAAGTATTTGAAAGCCATTCCAGAAGTAGTGTCATTGAAGACACATATGTTCTGCATGCTCTACAGTTCTCAATGCATTAACAACACTAATAGTAAATTGCTCCAGTCTTTTCTGGAGAAACATGCTTCAATGGCACAGAGCACCATTTAACAAGATGTTCTAATTAAGCCAGTTCTAATGAAAGCATTTTAAAAATGCAATTAGATTTTTCACAGGCCAGTCTGCAACAGCATCAGTATCTCACAAAGCAAGAATGACAACAAAACATGAAACAAACAGATATATAGGTAGACAAATGGGCTGATAAAAAAATAACACCTTGTTTTAGTATAAAATACTTACAGTCTCACTCATGCCTGGAAAGAAAGAGCTAGAAGATGAATGCAATCCATGTCCAAGAAGGGTAGTAGTTCAACTTCATTTAATGCCATTGACATGGGAGGAGGGAAGGAGGGTATTGTGGTGACTTGAAGAAATGAAGATATCCTGATTTTTTTATATTCAGGAAATTGTAGTAAAGATACTGAACAATGCCTTATTGATATTAGGCAAAATTTATTTTATTCCAATATTGAAGCATAGGTCCATTTGCTACATGCTTTCAAAACTTCATTGTCAACAATCTATTTATAATTAATATTTATCTATGCTACAGTTGTTTTGATATTGCAAACCCAAAAACAAACACTGTGACTGAAACACAGCTTACTTCTAGTTTTAAAAACAAATCAATTTTCCACACTTCATTTGTGGAAAATGGCTGTCACAACAGCAGGAGTAGATTTTTGTATTTCAAATCTTACTGTATTATATCAAATGAGTTCATACTGATAAGCTTACATAGCCAAACAAGGTACAAAATTCAGTGCAATTTTTTTTCTTGGAAGATGACTGGGAATGAGCCTGTATGAAGAATGAATTACATGGAGTTCCTTGGGACAAACCAACAGGGTGGATCTCTTACAGTATGGATCTTTTGCTATATTGTTATGATTAATTTGACAAAATGGATGTTTTAGGAGCATTGCCAAGGGACACCATGGATTTAAGTGTTTGAGCTGTCAGCATGAAAGAGAATCTCTCCTCTGCTCACAACCAAGCCCAACTTTATATAGCATCCCTACTTCTAAACCAAGCCTGCTCATGTGGATTATTAGGTGCTAGGAGGCCAATGTCTTTTCAAGTTAACAAACTGAGAAGTAAGAAAGGTTATATGAATACATATAAAATATAATATGATTTGTGTTGGCAGGAGGCATACACATACGAACAAGCAGATGCTCATCAGAAGAAAGAAGAAACCAGTGTTAGTTCTTATGCAAATATCAATATAAAATATTTCCATCTTACTCTAAAGCTTTAAAACTTAGTTAAATACTTCAGCTGGTTTGCTATTCCCCATACACCCGAATCTGGAAAGGAACCTTTTAAAAGGATGAAAGTGTATTTCATATACCTGCAGAACATATAAAATATATTCAAATTCAATTGTAGAGATTGACTCCAGTTTCAATTTACTTTTGAGAGGTTCTGAAAAGAAATGTATCAGTCACTTCCATAATGAAAGGAAAACAGGAAGCCTGTACACTGAAAATGCCACTTCTTTTTTTAAGTACCTGCAAGCCAAAAGAAGTCTAATAAATTCCAAAAACTACTCATCCACCTGAGATGTGCAAATCACCTCTTTAGTGCCCATCTACACCCCTTCTTTGGGTAGCAGGTTGCAGGTGGAACACATGTAAAACATTTAATTGCAACTTTTGATAGAATGCTGATTATGTTCAGAACTGTCAAATCCATCCTCAGCTCTCTGCAGGGACCATCCAGAGCTGCAATACTTCAATGGTGGCATTATGTGGAACACGATTACCTAATTCCCACATCAAATGTCATTCCTCCCACCTCCATTCCCATTCTCCCTCTAGTGTGGAGGAAGAAGTAAGGAACGAAAAATGCAGAAGTGAGCTGGACAACACCAGCACCCCTTCTCCATGCTTTCCTGGTAATAATCTGATCATTTGTTTGTTCAGGAATAAGGGTTATTTAATGTTATTTGGAATAAAGACATGAGAATTGATGATTCTGTGACCAGCTTAGCATGAGGCTAGAGTCAGAGCTGGGGGACTACTTAATATCATGACAATGTTTGTGCAATTCTTCAGCCAGTTAGTACCTTGGCTTGATAACTGAATTAACTTTGTTAACCTTCATTAACTCAGACTTGTCAGCTTTTACTCTGCTTTCTTTATGTTAGATCTTTTGTTGAACAAGCATGTCCCTTTTTCATTAGCAAATGACCTAAGACCATTCTCTCTTTTGCAAAGGTCATTGAGGAGATTTATGCAAAGACAATCAATTTGAAAGGTTTAGTCAAATAAAGCATGACTCAATTCTGGGAGTCCTGAATTCCCCTGTGTGAAACATGCCACCCATGGTACTGCTCTGCTTGTGCTCCTGGTGGGTCAGAAATCCTAGAAAATTCCCCAAAGCTTTGAAACTGTGTCCAGATTAAA
>VYZX01017324.1:1425-162766 GCA_013401335.1 Brachypteracias leptosomus | reverse complement strand
AAAAAAAAAAAAAAGAAAAAAAAAGACAAGCCTAGGGAAACATGCTATCCCTATCTGTCATATTTTAGACAACTCACAGAGTACTTTCTCTGGTGCTCCTTTTCCTTAAATGATAAAGCAAAGCAGGAATGTGCTCTGACCCACGGGGCTCTCTAGCAGAAGGGTTCCCATTTCACTGGGGTGAACTGGAACTCCTCCTGAATCCAGGACATGGAATGATTACCCCAGTGCTAAGAGGCTTCCCTCAGTGTGTGTGGCATGCTATGGCCAGAATCTTGGACAGAGCATGCAAAAAGGAAAGGAACAAGTGGGCTGATGGAATGTCTTGAAGACTACCAAGAAGTTTTTTTCTTTGTTCTTACGCAAAAGTTCCATGACTGTTCAGATGCTGCCCGGGGAAGTGGTGGTGTCATCATCCCTGGAGGTGTTGAAAAAATGTGTAGACGTGGCACGTCAGGATATAGTCTAGTGGTCATGGAAATGTTGCGCTGATGGTTGGACTTGATGATCTTAGAGGTCTTTTCTAACCTTAATGATTCTATGATTCTATGAATCACAAAGCTCCAATAGATCAGGACAGATCCCTAAACAGGCAATCCCTGCTTTGCTCTTCCTGTGACTTCAGCTGACTGGAGGAGATCTCGCACAATTCTTGTGGCTGGCCCAGCCATGTACAAAAGCTATTTACAGAGAGGTGCAAAGGTCAGAAATGTAGGAAGCCTGGAGGAAATCTTCCCAGAAAATATTTGCAATGTTGTATATACGTTGTCGCTTGTCCAGTGACATGCATGAAAGTAAATGCTGTCAGGGTTGTGACTGAATTTAATAACTGCATTTTGCAATTAAGTCCCAGTGGACTTAGGAAGATCCTGAACAGACTTTTATATATGTAGTGAATGTTCGTGTTTTGCAGCTTGAACTTAATTTCCAGTTCTTTTATGAACAGTCAAATGAAAGAGATGCCATGTTGCAATACTTTCTTCCTTCTAATTTACTGCTAAATTTACAGTGTGGAAACAAAACTGGTAGAGGAGGGTGCACTAATTTTGAGAGCAACCAATTGTTTGAGGTGCTATACTAATAAAGGTACAATAAATGACAGCACCTGCTCTAAAGGTTCTGAAATACAAGAACATCATCACAAATTTCTGAGAGTCACCTATGAGTGTGGAGATATGACGAAAGGAAAAACTGTTGATTTGCAATAAAGAGGAGAGAGAATCAGAATTACTGTCATTGAGCCTATTTCTCCACATTTCATTACTGACTTCCATTTTGCAACTGCTTCTGCTATATGGAATGTGATGATTCAGTATTCCCCACATGACAATGATCCTTGCAGGACATCATTTATTTAATAGTGGACAAGAAGAAAGGAGGTTAATTCCTTGACATTTTATAAAAGGTCATTGGTGAAAGGACAAGTTCACTTCCTGTGGGAAGGGTGATCTGACCATCATGAGCTGGGACTTTTTCTAAGAGGGCTCAGCTTGGAACAGTCCCTGTAAGGACAGATGGGAAAAGGACGTGACAACAAGGACCTCAATGTAGTCCCACTACAAGGAGATCAGCAAGAGGAACAGAGAGCCAGTCACCAGGGAATAAAATTCGTTATAGGGAAAACGAGCAATTTCTGAGTTTCTGATTAAAAGTACTAACCCAGGAAATGGCATCCCTGCGGGCACACATGAAAGAAACAGGAAAGTTTAAAATGTAGTGCTGGCAATATGTGGAAAATGGAGTGTAAATGTACAGAATTTGTGATTCTCTGAGGCATCTTCCATGGAGATGGGCACAGTATCAACTAAAAAATGCATCACCTTAGTGCTTCCCCCACTCCCAAAAATATAAACTACAAGGAACGAGGGCAAGAACCCTGTGGTGGTACAGAGTCAGACTGTGATGGACATATCACCTGGAGTGTAAATCCAGGAGTTTATGGATTACATATATTAGAGAAGAATATGTAAGGGGAGGATTTGGGGTTTCAGCTCCACACAGTACATGCTGTGCCAGCAGGCACTTCAGCAATGGGGTTGCACAGCTTTGTCTGAGAGGCAGAGAAAAACAGACCACATGGAGCATCCTGCTGCCACAGCTCAACTAGTTCATTTCGAGTCAGCGACTGCTTCTGACGGCCCCAGGCTGCCCAGTATGGACAGATCTCCAGAGAGCTCACTGCATAATGCCCTCCGACTATTTACAGAACCAATTCCAAAACAAATTTTAGACTCCACAAGTTTTAAATTGTTATTTTTTCATAATCTCTCCATTGTAGGGATACATGTGTAGTCTTCCTTTCCTGCCAGGTGGAATTTTTGTTTGCTCACACTTCTCAGTGGGTAGTGGAATAAACCAAGTTTAAAACACTTCACTTTGACAGCTTCAGAGTCACTGATGAGCACAACATCTACCATGTTGCAGAAGACACTGGTATGTTTCTACACCATACATCACTACGCTGTACATCGATAATGTACTTTGAAAGGTTCCATCCACCTCAGCAACTCAGAGTTCCGCTTGTAGCAAGACTGAAGCATTTTTGCAATTCCACCTGGGAAAAGTAGGTCAAAACAATCTGTGGAATGGTAGAAAATATAATATATAGGGTAAGCCATAACTAAAGTTAGCCACTGGAAAGAAAGATTATCTGGGAGAAAAAATCCTGAAGTTTGTACAGGCTTAGTTGTTAAACATATCAGCATGTCACTTTATTTTTGTGTCTTCAGGACTGTAATAATGACTACTTTCTAAAAGAGATGATAAATTTCAATTTGCGGTGACCCTTCAGAAGCTTCTCACTAGATGGCACCAGCCATTGCAGCTGTACAGAGCCCCGATCACTGCAAGTGCACGTTTCCAGAGCATGTCATAACCTTCTGGAAATCTGATAAGGAGTTCAGGTAGGGTCAAAATGTCTTTGTGTGAGGTTTAAGGCAACAAAGGCAATTTTCCTGCAAAATGTCTGGCAGTAATAGTTAGGAAAGTGCAAATGAAATGGGATGAAATTCATCATGCAACTGAGCAGCATGGCTTCCTGGTGTGCCTCTGTTTCGTCGCTCACCCTTTATTTCATGTAGTAGGACTCGGTCTTCTAAGAGGAATGAGAAAAAATTACTATTTTATATCTCCACTGGACTGCTGAATTTACACTTAATGTCATGGTCCTGCATATTCTCAAATCTATGTTCTGAATCTGTATTTTAATGTGGGGCTGTCAGTAGCTTCTGCCACAACATGGTTACCAGCGTTAGGGAAGGAGGGACTTCTCTCTCTGGAGTCTTCTCAGTGGAGGCCAGCAACAGGACAAAGGGCAATGGGCACAAACTGGAACAAAGGAAATTCCATTTCAACATAAGGAAAAAGTTCTTTGCTTTGAAGGTGACAGAGCACTGGAACAGGCTGCCCAGAGAGGTTGTGGAGTCTCCTTCTCCGGAGAGATCAAAACCCGCCTGGACATGATCCTGTGCAACCTGCTCTAAGTGAACCTGCTTTAGTAGGAGGGTTGGGCTAGATATCTCCAGCAGTCACTTCCAACCCCTAACATTCTGTTTTTCTGTGACTTTTGTGATGTAACTGGAATACTGATAAGCAAATGAAGCAAATCTTTCTCATGTGCCTTAAGCTGTGTGATATTCAATTCTTGAACACAGAGTAGCACTGAAAGAGTCAACAAGCTTTTTAAAAAAATACATA
Organism: Brachypteracias leptosomus; assembly: GCA_013401335.1. NCBI lineage: Eukaryota > Metazoa > Chordata > Aves > Coraciiformes > Brachypteraciidae > Brachypteracias > Brachypteracias leptosomus. Next base: position 159,070 of record VYZX01017324.1, on the reverse strand, counting down.
GCTAATGGTTATTTCTATTTTTAATTTATCTTTTGCTACTTCAGAGGTTATTTAGCTGAGTTCTACATTCCAGCTCATTTTCTCAGAAAAAAACTTCCCTTCTCATTTGTTAAAAAGCTTCTTTTTATTTATACCAAAAAGTAAACAAAAAATTACAAAATTCACTTTAAGTTATAAATAACAAAAAATGAAGCTAGTTCAGCCTAGTGGCATGGTAACAATTTACTGCTCTTTCAATTACATTGTCTGGACATGCGACATTTTCTCTCAGGACAGCAGCAACCAAATGACATTAACATTAATTCCAGAGCAGTGATTCAGCTTGTAGAAGTTCTTTGGTTTTCTTTTTATTAAGGAAGGAATAAACATTAAGTCTCCATAAAAAAAGAACTATGAAAGGGTTCTCTTTACCAGAAGCCACAGCCCTTTTCTGTAGTCAATAAATGAAATAATTTTGTACTGTTTTCTGTTCCCATGGTTTGATCTAATTTGCGATCTTCCAGAAAGTTGCTTTGTCACCCAAGAAGATAAAACATGTGTAAAAGAAAATAGACACTGGAATGTAGGTCAAGCACTCAAAAGAACCAGTTAAAAGTTTCTTCATGTCACAAAACACATAGAAGTCTATGTCGGAAATGCTTTCTGTGCCTTGCAGAGCCGCTGTAGAAAGAATGATACTGGGACAATGGAAACGGCCTCCCAAAGACAAAGATCAGAAAGGGTAAGTCTAGACAAAACCTCCCAAGGATTTCCATGCTAAGTCTTCAAAAGGTTATTGCGTAGAGGAAAGGAGAAGAGGAAGGAGGAGATGTGGGAAGGAAGTGGTGGGCAGTAGGGAAGGGTGGTTTTGTTTGCAGACTCAGTGAGGGGATAGCTCTGAAAGTGCAAAGCAGCATCTCTCCTGAAGTATGGCTGCACAGACAGATTGGGAAATTTGGGATCAGAATTAAGACATATATCAGCAAATGTATCTATGTAGTGAGCATGCTCTGCTGAAGTATGTGATAAGACTTGTAATGTCTTGAAAGGAACCATTTTTTTTTTTTAAGGATTGTTTTTGTTGAACAGGTGTAGACAAATATTTATCTACATGCAGTGTAGTCAATCCAAAGCTTGCACCAGGTGAGAGTGACATCTTATAGCATGATATATCCTAATGCAGATACTCAAACTACGTCAAAAAAATGCACCCTGAATGTGCTCATTTTTCTCAACTGTCTATAAAAGGAAGCTAAAACATTGGCCTCCACATCGTTGCTTTCTAAACTGTACAAGAAGGCAATACCACAAAGGATAAAGCCCTGGGATCGTGGATTCAGCAGTTAGGATGAAGACTCAAATACACTTGAGCATGAAAATTATGCTGCATGAAAAAGGAGCTGGATATAAATGCAACAAATTCACTAAACTTGGCAGGCAGTATATGCCAGAACCATTGCTAGTGGTGGTGCAAAATAGTAGGATTTTCTTGGAAGCTGGAAATGTTTCAGCATAAAAGAGTGATCAGATAATGTTGTGTGCTCAAAAGCATATCCATTTATTCCTAGTATATCATCTTGCCTCTACCTTGCTTCCTTTTTGGCTACACAGATACATGTTCCTTTTATTTTTCTAGGAACCATATAAATACCAGTGCTTCTATATAGCTTCACAGCTCAGTTACTATCATCTTCATTCAAGGCATAACAAAATTTCTGCCTACATTCGGCTCTGCTAAAATTCTGGTATGGGGCTCTGGCAGGATGTAAGGGGACCGTGGGGAAATCTTCAGATCTCAGAGACCTGCAGAACTAGCAGAGCTGGGGCTGGCCTGACACTGTGCAACCTAGACACATGCTTTGGGCTAGTGTGAGAGTGGAAGTGTGATTATGTTGGTTAAACTGAGAGTACCAAGCTAAGACAACCGTAAACCCAGAAAAAACATACTTGTATTGACATGTAAATATTGTCCCTCTGACTTCCAACTAAATACTGCCTTTAAGAAAGAGTTAACTAAAATAACTTAGAGATGTTCCTCTGAATCAACTTGAAGTTGAGATCATAAGCTAATGATGTTTTACAGAACACTAAAATGACATTGATTTATCCTTGCAAAGCATTCATTTCTACTTAATTAATTGGGGAAGGCTAGTTTGATAGCCAACCAAAAATTCACCAGAGAGGAAAATCATCTTGCCAAATCTGCACTTAAAACCAGACAAACATCAAGATGATGGGTGTGGAGCAGGAGGAAGCAGGGAACTCCCAGTTACCCTGTGACAGTTGCTGTATCATGCTCATGTGAAAGGACAGACTTTGGTAATGGTACCTATTAAATGTTTGACTGAACATTTTGAGTGATGGTGAATGCCTCAGATGTTTTTAACACAATGAGTATGTTTTGAAAACGGAAGACAATTCTGTTCATTCAACATGGGCTTCGACAGGATTAAAAAAGACAGATGCTTTCCAAGGCACTATACAATGCAGTGCAGTCCTTCTAATCTCCTAGTATCTACACAGAAGTATTTTTTCTAATATTCTTTGCATTCATTCAGTTAACTTTATTCCCATCATACTAATAAGATCAACTGCTTTTTAGGAGTTTTAAAAAATCATAGTTCACACAAAATGCTAAAAACTTGCATAATACAGCGGGTTGGATAGCTGTATGGTTGCTGCTTGGCTAGCTGGGCTCCTCAAAGCAAGACAACAACCAGCACCTGCTTGCATTAGAACATTCAGTCATAGACCCCAAGCTGATCTGCCAGCCCAATTGCTTTCAAATGGCTTTTGGTGGTGTGTGGGAGTGTTCTCAAAATCCTAAAATTCAGGAAGTTCAACACAGATGTTTTCTGTCAGTAGGCGTTGGAAGCACCAATAGTAACATCTGCTCACTTTTCATATTTGTGAGAACATTTTTTGTCTGTCCAAAAACCATTCACTGTTGAAATTTCCAAATTGTGCAACTGGCCAAAATGTTAAGCTTGTTAGGCTTCATGAGTTTAAGAGTATGTGAAAATTAAAACCCCTGCAGGAGTTCAGTCTATCATATGCCAATTTTTCCATTCTGTGTTCCTCTTCTGTTTAAACAAAAGCATAACTATTTTTATGGTGGGAACAGCTATCAAAACTGACTTGATCATGCAAATATAAGTTACTACTGGCTGTTTTAACTGTAGAAAGAATTTAATTCTCTTACAGAGGCTGTGACTTTGCTAGTAAGTTGTGTGCCAAGATACTCTCTCCACACATGAGTCCAGAATACACACTCTAGCAACATGTACAAGGGATTTGGTGCAGACCTTAGACACCCTCACACTCCAGTCATGGGAATTTACAGTTTGGGACAGTCTCTGAGTTCCCAGCAAGGCCAGATGATTGGCTCTGAACCACCAGGAAAGATGGAGGGCTTTAAGGCAGATGTGTGCAGCAATATGAAGAATCATTGTTGCAGAATAAGAGACATCTTTATTTACTCTTCATGCTTCTGGACAGATGGGTCTCAAGAGCAGCAGGGTGCTGTGAGATCATCTGAGAGGAATCTGCACAATTGTTTTCTCTACAGGGGATGCTGATCTTTATGTTAGTATCAATGTGGATGCCCTAGAAAATCCAGCAACTGGGACCCTACTGAAGCCTGCTGTTGAGTCAGCTCACACTGAAGCTAAATGAACCCTTATGCCTTCCAGTGGATGTGGCTTCTCAACACCACAAATATTCTAAAGCAATCACTTTGATGGTCCTTAAACTGAGTCTGGCTTCATGCTGGGTTTGTCTCCAAAACTGACAAATAGTCTATGTAATCTATGTGAAGTCTTGCCATCTTCAGGTAGTAAATAGAAATACTAAAAATTGGCAACAGTTGTCTTCTATATAGTACAGTTAAGTTTCCCATCTTTTGTATGCATAGATTCACAGATTATTATAAGCTGACAGTACTAGATCAAGCTGAATGATCTAGGGAAGCTAAATGATCTGGGGAAAGTATCAAAGCAACCAATTATTTGGAGAAGTCTCTGTGATCCCACGTAAGTCTTTTCCTACTTCTTCTCCTTGAAATGAGGAAGAAGGAGAGTAAAAATATTTTCCTTTAAATCCTGAAGGAAATAGTTCTATATCATCTACCTGTAAAAAATACTCTGTTGAATGTAACTTGCAATAACAGTCCTGAAGAGGGTCAAGAGAGGAGTATAAGCAGGAAGGTATAGTTCTCCAGATCCATTACAAAAGATCTACTTTTTTTCTGTTATACTCAGTTTGAAGTGATAATAATGGTGGCCAAAAGTGCCCTCACATCTTCAGTAGATTCCAAAATCTCATCACTCATGGGAAAGAATGCTCTGGAGAACATCAGCAGCAGACAGTTCCACAGCTGTTCAAGGAAAAAGCCTATTTATCATTTCAAATGCTACTGGAATTTTTTTAGCTGTTTATTGTAGGCAGAATGGGCTATGCAGCTGCTTCAGCAGAGGATCAGGATGGGAATCAGAGCAAACCATTCTGTTTGATCCTTTACTCCTTTTCATTCTGCAGATACTGGGGGAGCGAGGTACTATTAAACTGCAATGGCAAGTTGCTTTTACTTGAAGGACATGCCATTAGCTCGACAGGCCCTGGAGAAAACTAAGGTTGTTTTCTAACTGATAGTAAATGCAGGTAATGCGGAGGAAGAGAGAAGCCTTCCAGACAAGAAGAAACAGCAGAAGCAGCTTTCATGTTCCATGAGAACATCTGAGAGATTGCTAAAGAGTTTGCCACAACTACTCATCTGGGTCCCATCACCAGGGTCTGGTTTCAGGCTTCAGCTTGAGGAAAGCATCTTCAGTATCACAGAATCACGGAATGTTAGGGATTGGGAGGGACCTCAAAAGATCATCTAGTCCAATCCCCCCGACGGAGCAGGATCACCTAAACCAAGTTGCACAGGAATACGGCCAGGCAGGCTTTAAACATCTCCAGAGGAGACCCCATAACCTCCCTGGGCAGCCTGTTCTGGTGTTCTGTCACCCTCACTGTGAAGAAGTTTCTTTTCCTATTTAGGTGGAACCTCCTATGTTCCAGCTTATACCCAATGCCCCTTGTCCTATCATTAGATACCACTCAAAAGAGCCTGGCTCCGTTCTCTTGACACTCTCCCTTGATGTATTTATAAACATTAATAAGGTAACCCCTCAGTCTCCTTTTTTCCAAGCTAAAGAGGCCCAGCTCCCTCAGCCTTTCTTCATAAGAGAGAAGTTCCACTCCCTTAATCATCTTTGTGGCTCTGCGCTGGACTCTCTCAAGCAGTTCCCTGTCCTTCTTGAGCTGAGGGGCCCAGAACTGGACACAATATTCCAGGTGTGGTCTCACCAGGGCAGAGTAGAGCGGGAGGACCCTCTCTCGACCTACTAACCACACCCCTTCTAATACACCCCAGGATGCCATTGGCCCTCTTGGCCACAAGGACACATTGCTGGCTCATGGTCATCCTGCTGTCCACCAGAAACCCTAAGTCCCTCTCTCCTACGCTGCTCTCCAACAGCTCAGTCCCCAATCTATACTGGTACCTGGGGTTGTTCTTGCCCAGATGCAAGACTCTACACTTGCCTTTGTTATACTTCATTAAATTTCTCACCGCCCAGCTCTTCAGCCTGTCCAGGTCTCACTGGATGGCAGCACAGCCTTCTGGTGTGTCAGCCACTCCTCCCAGCTTTGTGTCATCAGCAAACTTGCTGACAGTGCACTCTATTCTCTCATCCAAATCATTGATGAATATATTGAATAGTATCGGTCCCAGTACTGACCCTTGGGGGACTCCACTAGATACAGGTCTCCAACTAGACTCTGCCCCATTGACAACTACTCTCTGGCTTCTATCCTGCAGCCAGTTCACAATCCACCTCACTATCCGATCATCCAGACCACACTTAATGTATGTCTAATTACTTAATGTATGTCTAATTCTGATTTTGGAGCACCTCAAAGCTTTGTTAAATTAGTGCTTTCTTGGCCAAAACTTGATCTGCTTGCAATATTGGTTGTGTCAAAGAAATCAGTGCTGGCATGACGTGTTGTCTTTATGAACTTATAATCACTCACCTTCAGAAGTGCTTCCATCAGCCTACTGGGAAAGGCTGCACTGGAAATTTGAATTGCTGGTGATGAAAGGCCAGAATGGCATATTTCACAGATCAACCATGACCCCAAACCTCTGCTAGGATGCCTCTTCTGCTTTACCTTGTCTGCTACAGGCAAGGATGAAAGGAAGCAAGAGATAAATTTGAAGCTACTCCTCCTTTCCAAAAAATAACTAATGCCAGAATATCTATATCCTAGATTTATAAGTCCTTGATCCTCCAGGTACCTGAAATTACCTCAATTGCCACAGGCAGCATCAGTCTTCTGTATTTTTGACAGAGACAGTAACAAACACACTTCATGTGGCTCCTCTGAGTTTTTAAGTCTGTGAAATAAGGCAATACATCTGATATTTAAAAACCTCCTTAGTATCCTGAAATTTAGCTGTCCACCAGGTCTATTGCTTAGATATTTTCCTCCCTGTGATGTCTGCAGAATTTTCTCCCTTTGGTTTGCTGTCTTCAGATCTCTGTGTATCTAACACAAGCCATGATGCACTCTTGTTTCTTTAAAACAAGTAAAGGGAGGGAGTCACTGACGTGAGGTGGTATATACTTCCTTCACGTTAACACTGATAAATACTAAGAACTATTCAGATAAAGTTAGCATTATTAACAAAAGCCAAGATGAAAGTTTATAGCTATCTGCCTGTGGATACAGTAACTGTGTCCTTGTTGCAGACATATTTCTATACGTGTGAGGTCTCCTGTATCTTTAGAGTTTAGATGGGTGCAGTATTTATGAGAAAAGTGAGGCTTCTGGCTCTGCAATGCTTTAATAATCTCAGCTAAAATCCTGCCAGACCCGTCACTTCACTGACTCTACTGCTTCATGCATACCTTGCAGTTCTGAACAAGATAACAAAGGTTTCTGCTGTTATTTTTTTTCCACAGGAAGACATCAATGAGCACTCCTGAGAAAAAAAGTAAAATTCTGAACACCGTCTGGTATTTCATTACTTTGTGGCAGGAGAAATAACTGAAAGAGAGTGCTCCTGAAAGGAAAGATTTGCAGAGTCAGAGAAAGAAAGATGATGGAGATACTCAGCTTCCTCTGAGTATTTTTTAATTAGGATCACATCTCTCTTCTTACTTTTCCTGCCACCTCCAAACAAGTAAGAAACACACAACAGACTTTGGAATAGATATAAGAAAAGAACAATATAAATGAATTTGTCTTAATATGGCTGAAAGAATTTTCAGAGGATAAGTTTCCAGTAAGAAGCACTGTATTAAGAATCAATGAAAACTTACTTCTAGTTATGCAACATTAGTTCCACAAATATTAACTGAACTGTAATGAAGAAAACCAGAAATCTGCCTATTTGCATATTCTTCTAGGTCTTGACGACTCTTGATTGATTTTATCTATTTTCTACACATATTAGATAGCTTGAGAGGATGGAAGTAATTATAAAAGTTTAGTAACCCCATGAGGATTATGCAAGTCAAGAAGAATTTTAATGAAGCATCACAGAGAAAGCATTTGCATTATTAACTATGATAGATTGTGGACAGGAAAAAAAATCAAAACTATTTCCTTTCAGAATTCAATAGAAGTATTTTATTCTGAAGAGAAATACAGTTTATTATAATTTCCTAATTAATTTTGGTTATTTATAAAGGCCTGTCTAGACACTGAAATACGGATGCTTTAGATTTCAAATTATCACAGAAATTAAAATAATTCTATTTATTTTACACAAAGTAGTTATGAGATTTCTGCAGAAGTCCTCTTAGATTGAACTTTCTCCAACTAATTCAGACCTTAATATGCAGAAGGTTTGGAAAAAAAAAACCCAAAATGCATTTTAAAAATACAGGAGAAATGTTAAGGAAAATAGCTGGAAAAACACTCCAATATCTATCAAAGAACTAGACTTAGTAGACTGCTTTTCAGTTGTTTAAGTAACTTGCTACTTTATTCAAGTCACATCTTAGAGAACTGATGACCTCATTATTCAATCGAATAGCTAATCTTTGACAGTACAAGCCAGTAATGATTAGATTACAGCTTTCAACTTAGAAAAATGGGCACTAAATCCTACCCTGACAGTATGTGGGGATCACTTTGTTCACTATGTATGAACAAATTAGTAATATTAAGGAACTAGAAAAAGTTTTGTGGGGAAAAAAACCAAACTGGGGACAGGAGATGCTCCATGAATCATGCAAAGGGACATCAGCTTTTCTAAAGCCTTGGCAGCCACATATCAGCCATTAATCCTATTTAGAGATGTTAAAAATTATATGTCTGAGGTGGAGGGCAGTTGGGAAGAGATGTGAAGCTACACATAAACCCAGGGAAGAAAGGTGATACAGCCTTGATGACAGAATATGATGCTCTTCCAGCACACACCTCCATCTCCTGCAATGACAATGCTGCCTTTGAACTGTGCTTCAGCTATTGAAAAATACAGACTTCTGACGGAGCACAGGATAAAACAGGGAACCTACTGGCCACAAAATTAAGTATAGGTAGCCTTTTTGCTTTGTTTTTGTTATTTTTTCCTGCACACTCTCTAGATTAACAGTAGCCGAACAGTAGCTAAACTGTGACTATTTTAGTAAAGACCAAATTGCTATAAAATTTACTTGTACCTTAACATTTTCCTGATATTAAAGAGTGATCGTAGGGTAAACAGGCAAAACTACAGCCTTTGCATTCCCCAGCAAATAAGTGTATGCTGATACTGAGACTGGTAGAGACTGGTCTGCTGGCTTGAGACTGGTCTGCACTGAGCTAACAGCAGTATCACTCCATGCAGTGAAGGTAGGAAGCAGCTGTCGAGGAGAACACTTCCTTCCAGTCAATGCCCAGCACCTCCTCACGCTCAGCTCTCTGAAGTACACAGTGAAAAAATTCAAAGTATGACTTACTCTGGTTAAATTAAGCCCATGCTAATTTCTTGGCTGAAGCTCATAATTTCCTTTTAGGGATTCAGGTGCTGCGCAGAGTGGCTGCTCTCACTGTCCTTCCTAAAGGAACCCAATGGGATGATTGAACTCTAAAAAAAGACCAGTGATTTTTGGTGGTGCCTATTTAACAGGACTGCTCTAATGAAACTGTCCCAGAGTGTTAGCTACTTCTCACAGCATCTGCCGGAAAAGTTTCTTCAGCTTTTTTTGAGAGTCAGAAACAACACAGTCATCTCTGTATCACCTTCTTCTGAGTGGATTTTTAGGTGGGAGGGCGGAGGGAAGGGGTGAACACAGGAGCTCTTCCTTCATGGGGGCTGTTGATCTGCTTTAGCTAAGGGATTCTTTGGTGCCACTCTACACTAGCACGTCTTCCATTGGTCATCATGTGAACTGAGAGGAATGGAGTAACACCAAGTACATGTACACCTACAATCCTGGTATGTGCTGCCCATCTTCCTTGAGTAAAGAAGACTTTTCGCCTCCATGCCATTGATCTACAATAGGCTCTTAAACATCTGAACAACTCGTGTGAAGTACTGTACTCAGTTTTCTTTACAAAGCTATGTAAAATTCACATTACAATTGGAGAGATTAATTTTAATGCCCTGCATGAAGACCACAGAATTAAAAATGAACATAAATACTATGAAAAATGAATGTCCCAAGGCCATTTACTGTCACACGCATGAAATACAGAGCTCCCTGTATAAGTTCTCCTACATCATTCCAGTCAATTCCCTCCTTATTATCTCCACAGAAAGATGATTCATTCATGATAAGTTAGTTTGATTAGTTCAGATAATTTTCCATCACTGTTCACATTCTCTGTTCTATCTCCTGCAAAATTGCTTACAAGCTGCAGTCACGGTAGAGTTTTTGAGTTTGCTCCAAAACGTGTCTGTGCTGCCCAGCGCCTAAACCCATCAAAACAATTATCATAATGTTTGTAGCTGGTGCTATTAGTTAAACATTTGGAGCTATAGCTGGAGAAATAAGGATTAGAACTTTGCTAGTAATTATAATCAGATGCCTACAACATTGCGGTTTTGTCTGATCGTTTGGTTGTTGCTCAGACAGACTATCCACAACATGAGCGAGAAATTCCCATGAGAAAAGATTCTGGAAATGAGGTCCAAATGGTGCACTCAATTGGTTTGAATGGAGAAAATAACTGGGGTTTTTTTCAGTTTATTTTGATTATGGGGTAACCAGAATAAACTGAATATACCCAAATAAATTACATACCTTTTATCATTGAAATGTATTCATTTGTTCATTATTATATATTTTTAACATGTAAAAAATTGTCGACAGAAAAATATGACTGGCAACTGATACACACATACTAAGTATTTTTATCCACTTTTTATTGGTAAACAATTTTCTGACACATTTGCAAGTAAATAGACTGTAAAACATATCTCTAGACAAATATCTATGTAGATGGATAAACAGTCTGAGAGAGAAGGTTTCCAAAAAATCTCAAACTGTCATGTAATATTAACAGGAATACAGTGTGCTCTCAGCAGCACTACTCAGAGTGAAATGTTATGCCCATGGATGGTAAAGCAATGAATAAGCTGCAGTTAGTCCTGGTCATGAAGTGCTCTGTTTGAAGGCTGGACATGAATGCCAAAAAATCTGTACAATGAAGTACTACTAGTCCTACAGATCCCAAGTAGGCCATATAAGAGCTTATCACTGTTCTTGCTGTGAAAAACTAAAGTGAAACACAAGCTCAACCACTGCATTCTTGCAGCTTTTCTAGATTCTGCAGGGCTAAACAAAGCTGGGAACATAAAGCCACACAAGCCACCCACTCTGAGGGCAGTCCAAAGAGAGTTCAGCGCTCGACTTAAGCAGCCTTAAAACCAGAGCTGTTTAGGATCATTTTGCTGAATGCTTTCTTATCAGAAAACACCAATCTGTAAGAAAGGATTCTCCGAATGGATCAGTTCAGAAGACATTGAGGGGGGGAAAATGGCACAGAATTCCCAATTCCAAAATGGGACTTTTGGTCAAAATGAGAGAAGGTGCCAACTCTTGTGCTAGTGAATGGCTACAGTACTCACAGGAGATGTGGGAAACTCAGGTTGAAGCCTAGAGCACAGCTGCACTGCCATGTCTGTATTTCTTTTTCTAAACGTAGTTTTCTATCTTAGTCCTTTAAAAAAGAAATTCTCAGTTTTGCCTTATTTGGAAATAAAATATCACAAGTTTGAAAATATTTCAGGTCAGCAAAATTGGCTCTGTTAACATTTGTTCTGCCACATGCTACCCAAGAGCAGTCTCCTCGCCTTTATGCTGGAGCACAGCATATTTGGATCTTGCTGTCTCCTGCTTTTTACACCTGCTATGCTGTGAATGGAGTCCATGTCACCAGGCTGGCTCTCCTGGCCTTATTCCAGACTAAGATTTCCTCATGCTGGAGGGAAACTCTTCAGCTGCTTTTGCAGAGTAGCTTTAATTTCCCTTTCCTCTGCTGCTTTTTTTGAAAAGGGGATTGAGCAGAAATTCAGTCTTTCTTATTTTCATCTTCTTCCCAACAGTGTATCTTCTAATATGGCTTTGATAACTAAAGTGAAGGAGGTAATAGCTTGCACACTCAATTACATGGCCTTTATTGTCGTTTAATTTTTATTTTCCCTAATCTTCATGAGAACTGAAACGCAAGTATATCCACTGCAAATCAGAACTTAGACTTAGATGTATTTCTTCCTGAAAAAAATAGTGAAAAAGGAAAGGGTATGCAAAAGGTAGCACAGATTGAATACAGCGCTGGAATGGGACATTCACTGGCTTGCAGTAGTGAATGCAAAAAAGCTTCCTACTGCAGAGAGATTGGTGGTGGAAGTTGGCTAGAATAAGGTTCTCTGTAGGTCAACCTCTGGCCATTTACAGTTTCTTTATGTTAAAAATCTATGATTTCTCTGCCTTTCACTGTAATATTTTCTTAATTTGGGATTATTTTAGCCTTCAGTACACAGCCATCACTGCTATTTAAACAGTAAGTATGTTGCAATAAACTCCATTGCCTTGTCATCTCTGACTAACTCCACTGAGTTCAATTACACCACCCCGGTACTGGACCAGTGCAGCTGAACTGGGAACGAATTTGGGTCTAACATCTAACAGATGTGCAATGGGAAAATTTCCAATGTCTCTCCTTTTTTCTTAGAAAGCAGTTTAGAGTAAAAGCTAGTTTAACTCCCGTTTCTCATAGCTCAGAATCTCTCACAATAACAAACTTTAGGAAAAACATGGGAATGAAAGAAACCACACTAATATAACAAGAGGGAATAACAGCTCTGCTTAAAATACAAACTATTTCACATGCTTATTCCTATCCATATTATATAGAATACTTCCGCTGAAAGCATTCCAAGAATGTGCCATTTACCATTAAATCAATGAAGTCAAAGAGCATGGGAATGTACTCTGAGATCCCAGAAGAATCCATCCAGATTGCACTATCGACAACCTGCAATGTAGTGCAAGGTTGAGACCAAGCCCAATACTTTGTCCAAAAGCTGGGCGATGAAAGCCTCAAATGCACACATATAAAAGTACCATTTGTGACTGTCTCAGGAATATTAAGCAAGGTCGGAAAGCAATGCTTTCTTAATGAACGTGTTTTATTTCCCCTCAATCTATATGCAAATGTCTGCTGCAAACAAATTGTATGTAAGCTGTTCTGAAAACACACCCTTGAAGCTTACTCAAGTACATGGCAGAAGCAGGAATTTTGCTGAGTTATTAAATACTCAGCTTTTTCACTCTATGCCTTGTCTAATGTTAGGACCCCAGCTTCTGATATAAATATGATTCTTGTATAAACACATTCTTTCCAACAATATTCATCTGGCTCTTTGCGTCTAAGAGCGCATGAAACGTTACAGAGCTCTCAGCACTTCATTCTCCCTCTCATTCAGCAAGCAAAAATAAATCTTTGCTTTTTATGCTGGTATATAATATGCAGTGCCAGGAGCTGCAAAATCCTTCCCTTTTCTAGTAGTGTCTAGCGCACTCAAGAACTCTTCGTTAGCCACAGACGTGAAGAAATGTTAAACAAAGCAGCTACTGCATAATCATCTCCTCCTACATGAGCTCTTGTCATAGGTTTAATATTCTGCTGCACTTGAAGAATATCCTTGTTGAGATTAATGTGGCATCACAACCGGACTGCTTGCGTAGTTTTATTTGGAATGGTGTCAGCATCCCTGCAGAGAGATCCAGCTAGGATATTTAAAACACATCTCAACAAGGCAAGAAATCAGATTTTTCACACTGAATGCCCTGAATGCTCTGGAATTTTCACAGGTGAGTGTGCAGGTCTTGATTGCTGTTGGGTCTTCAAAAGAAGAAGTCCTTATACACAAATAGGCTGCCCACGGAGCTGGTGGAGTCCCCACACCCAGAGAGATTTAAAAGACGTGTAGATGTGGTGCTGAGGGACATGGTTTAGTGGTGACCTGGCAGTGCTGGTTTAATGGTTGGACTCAATGATCTTAAAGGTCTCTTCCAACCAAAACAATTCTATAAAGGACACAATTTGGCTCCTCCTTTTTGTGCTACATTTAAAAGGAAGGACCCAGCACAGATTCCCAGCTCCTGGATCCATATGCTTTTCCCACTCGTTTCCTTACTGTATATCAGGATGAGACACAGGTGTTCCTTGCCTCCTTCTTCCCCTTCCTCTGCCCCATACTCTACTGGAAGAGCATTTATCTCACAAAGACGGAAGAACAGAGCTTGTAGGGACACTGGCACTGCAGGGCTGGCCGCAAGAGGACCTGCAGGATATTTCAATGTAGACACAGCTCCAATGAAACAAATGGTACCAAGGAGTTACATGGAGACAAGAAGCAGAAATTAACAACGCTACCATGATTTCATAGCTACGATACTGCACTAACATTCTGTAGATCTGAGTAGTTTAATTCTCAGCTCCATCATGGCTTTCCTTTTCAACACTGGCAAAGCTCTTACAGCTGCATCAGTGGATAACAAATCCTTTCTTCAAGTCTCTGCCTCTGTTGCTTCAATAGACAGCATGATCTGCACTGGCAAAACTATCTTTTTTTCTCATTATTTGCATCACTTTAGTGAATAAAGCTCTCCTTTCAGATTAGGATCAGATTTCTGTATGAATAATAATGACAGTGGAATAGCTCTGTCATACTAATTTGGAACTGTTCACTAAAGAAGTCCATGTTTATCTTTTTGTTTATTTCATACTACAAAAAAAACTTCATTAAAATTATTTGCATTAATTTTCTGCATAGTAAACTCAGACTAACTGCAGGAATGATTTGTTCATTAAATGCATGAGTAAGCAGGCTTACACACACACATACACACATGGAAAGCTCTTCATGCCTAGCATTCAGGTGTCCCATTTTTGAGGAGAAGAGGCACCACAGTTCTTTCATATTTGCTCATCATCCTTCTTTTGTGCCTGCTGAGCTCCACTCTCTGGAGGTGCACCTCCGGGGAGAGAAATGTGATATAGGCAGCTTTCTATATTTAGGTCCGAGAACAACTGAGAAGCCCAATGTTGGCTGCACTGAGCAGCTTTTCTGTCTTATTGCCATGTCTACAGCAGCCTTGAAAACTCATGCTCTACATAGCAAAGGGCTATGTTTCTTTATCAACTATGAGCCGGCTTATACTCCATTGGCATTTGTACAGAACATCAGTAATATTGAGCCAAACAGTGTATAGATGAAAACCAGAACCTGATCCACCAAAGCATCCTTTTCAGAGTTACATCGCTCCAGCTGTAACACAGTGCTTCATACAAAACTGAGGCTATTTTTTTCTCTTCAATAAGAATAATCTGCTTTTATGGCTGAGTTCTCCATCAGTGTGTGCTTCTAACACAGAGAACTAGAAAAAAATCTTTTCCTGTTTCTTTGTTTGCGTATAACAACATGTGCCAAAAGGAAGCAAGTTTGGACATTATTATGCAGCTTGCTGAGAAACTATCTTAAACGTGAGGTTTCTTCTTTCCTACTAGCCATTATGATTCCTTATCTCAAAAATTCAAAGTATTTGTTAATTAGTCTCTCTTCTGTTGTTTTTGTGTGCTTTTTGTTGTTTTACAAAGTATTTGCTATGAAAATAATAATAACTTGTGGACAAGAACATTTCTGTCCTTTTATTTTTATATATAGATTGACAGGCTCTATCTTTATTATGTATGAATGTTAACATAACTCTGGGAATATCCTTGCAGAAAACAGGTCAAATTTTGTTGTGAGATTGAAAAGCTGGTGAAATAAAAAGACTGAATAAGTCTTTTTGTGACTAATTGCTACCAGGACCTATTACTAAAGCCCTATCCATACCGTTAGAATGAGTAAAAAGCAGACCCCCATCTCCTTTACATTACATAAGATACATTAGGAATAAAGGCTTCAATTATTTTTCATTGTAAGATCTAGTTTCCATTTACCTGTTACCTTGCTCCAGCCCTAAGGAAAACCCAAATATATTAAAAAATTCTTGTCCATATGTTAACATATTTAGGGTGCTTTTCAGATATATCATGCACACATAGTTGCCAATGTGACTAAAAGATGAGGAAAAAATTGTGACTTTTATATGGGAACATGAACTTTTGACAAGAGCTGTGCAGCATTTTGCTCTAGCTGTGCACTAGCATTGCTCTGCTAATGCACAGCTGAAAGTCACGAGTAAAACATGGAGGTGGAACGGTTGTTTCTTTTAAAAAAAGGCAGATGGTATCAAACCCAACTTCTAAAATTTTCCAACAGAAACATCTTTCCATCTGCTGCTATAGTTTCTTTATCCTGAAATTGTTCCGTGGAATTTCCTGTTTACTCTCAATCTCCTAATTTATAGATCATGTCCTTCTATGCCAATGGAAGCATTTATGTAATTCCCATTCGCTGAATTCCTTCATTATGTTCTTTTAGAACAAACTGGATTATTATCTTAATGTGTGTAAGTTCAAGAGGTTTAGCATTTCTTTGTAATGAATACTTTTACAAACTTAACTTTAATTACAAATTTGAGCCTCTTACTGACAATTGCCTAATTAAAAAAAGAAAATTAAATTCAAACTGCTGGAGTAAAATTTACACTGTATCTTACAGAGTGACACTACCATTAGTTTTGAATTTCCTCATTTTATTTGTGCTTACAGTATGTATTTGTTCTTTCTGAAATATCAACAAAATATAATTTCTCCTATTCATTTATCTTCTTGAGAAATCCTTCTCCCCATCACTTTTAGCTCCGATCATCCTGGAGCAGACCCTCCAGTGTGACAGCTGAGAGAGCTATAGGTGGCCAACTCAGCAGGGAAAAGTTTGCAAATACTTGTGTAAGCAATTTCCCTTTCATGGAGTTGGTAGGATAGGCAGCCTCTCTGGGGGGCAAGCTGTGGGGTTCATCCCTGGTTATACAGATGCCTCTTGAGCAGCAGAGATTGGGACCTGGCTCTTCTAACCTCCTCCCTTTTCCTCCACCCACACTTCCTTTACAGAAAGGTCTCTATAGCAAAGGACAGGCACAAAAATTCAGACTGTGCTGTCCTTCCTAGGCAGTATTTAAGGAGGAGGATGGATGAGTCACTTTTTCCATCTCATAGAAGCATGCAAGTCCATCCTCAGCCCATCCAGTGCTGGTAGCCTTCCTGCAGCCTGGGAGAATGTAGGAAGAGAGTCCTGGATCCCAGTGCACACCAGCGTTCCTCTCTGTCACCCAGGAAGCCTTACAAAATCCACTCCTAGAACCGCTTTGGAAAATTGTGATTCAGTTTATTTACTAAAAAAAGATTTATATCACTAAGTCCTCACTGCATTTTTAAGTGGTTTGTTGAAAATCTTCCAAATGCTGACTTGGGAATCAGATTCATTTTAGCTTAGCAGAAATGTCTTTTAATCGAGTACATAAGAACCTAAGGCCATTTGCTGCTGCTGAAGGGCCAAACTCAAGATGCGATTAAATAATCCTCATGCCCCTTTGCCCTGACTCTTCCATCTTTTCTCCTGAAGTAAGGTGCCAAGAAAGGCCTCCGTGTTCCCTCCCAACACCACTGAAAGAGGGCTGGGTGCTCAGTGCCCATAGCAAGAGAGGCTGAGCCGGCATGGAGCCAGCTCTTTAAACAGAGGCTGGCTGCCCACGGTGAGAGAGCTGGGCATTGTTACATCTCGCAGACTAACCTGACTCCCAGACAAACAAAACATTACACGGACAATACCTCAATTCCCTCCATTTCCAGCAACTTTATTCAAACAGGGAGAGGAACACAAACACAACAGCTTCTGCTCCACCACAGCTTACTGTCCACTGCATAAACATTTACATAGAATGGACTTAAGTTATCTTCCCCTTGTGCAACCCTGAGCCCCGCTGCGTTTAGACTGCTTTCCTCTACTGCCCAGCTCACTGTTCCCTTCTGCTCCCTGCTGCTCATCTCCTCTTCTGGCCTTAGTCCCAGCCATCTGCTGCCGGTTCCTAGACAAGTCATATCCACAACCTTCCTCCTTCTGTCTCCTTCACCATATACTCCCACACCCTCCCGAAATCTCTTCACCAAATAGCCACTTGGCAAGAAGAACATCTTTAGGTTCATCAGGTGCACATTCCTGGACAGAAAAGCAGCAGCTAAAGGAGAAGGGTGGGGTTGGCATGGAGATAGCCAGGGAGAAAAACAAAAACAGACAATCAAGGCAGGGTAGGAAAGCACAGACTAGGGAGATTCCTTGCTTGGCAGCATAGATGGTCAACCAGCTTTTGGTGAACCTTAGAGTGAATAAAACACCCTGTCTTACTTCTACTCTATAACCTGGTCTTAAAAGAAAGGAAGAAAGAAAACAACAACAACAAAAAGGTGGCTGGAGTACTTCAATAAAACTTTTATGGGCTGTGAGATGCTCTAAAATCCATCACTGAAAACCATCCAGAACTACAAAGAGCTAATCTGAGGGCTTGCATTTTTTGCTTCAGCAGAAGAAACTATGAACAGACTGAAATAAAACACGTCCAATTTCTGGGAGACACTGGGTGGCAAGAAGCAGTTGTGTTTTGTAAAATAAGCCAAGAAGAAGAATGTATCTGACTTTGATTTTTTTTTTCTAAACATGGATTTGAGGTCAATAAAAGCGAATGAGCTCACCTCCCAGTAGAGATAAAATTCCACTCATACAACTGATTAGCTAGAAGACAGTCCTCATCATACTAAAACTTTTCCAATCACCCCCTCCCCCTCCTGAAACCTTCCCACAACCCCCCCAACACCACCCACAGTTCTCAGTGCATTGGAAAAGTAGCTGCTGACAAACGGGAGAGCTGTTCATCTACCGAGTTTTCCAAGTGTTATGTTTTGGCAATTTATTGACATAGTTACACTGCAAATGAACTCCTCACTCACTGATATGTTCCAGCAAAATCTTGACCTAAGCAAAGTGTGCCTAGTCATTTTGGCCAATTGGCAGGGTTTGATTAAGATCCCTGCTATTTTACTTTGTTTTGACTGGCTTTGAAAAGGCAGTCCTAAACAGGTTTTTCTCACTTCTTGGAATCTTAGGGAGCCGAGGAGGTATCATACTGCACGTGTAGAAACTATGGTGGGTTCACACACTGCTGTGCAATTACAGGCTGCTACTTATACATTAATACCTTCTCACTCTGATTTACTACCCAGCTATCAAAACAAGATGTACTGTTGTGCAAGCATTCCTTCCAAACTTTGATAAGGGAAATGATATTAAAGCCCAAAGGGATATACACAGATTTCCATAACTCCTGGTGAATGTCACATTCTTCTCATGCTCCCCACCTTGTATCAACTGGAGATTGCAAATTCTCACACTTTCTGGAAATATCCAGAGTCTCCTGGACAGTGCAAGGTTCTGACTGGTTCAGAAGAAACCTTCTAATGACAGAATTGTCAAACTGATTGACAATCCTTACAGCATTTGTTGCAGAGATATTTGAAAGAGTAATTCTCTACCTCTTCAGACTTAAATCTTTCAGGTATAGCTCCCACTAACACTAGTTACTTGACAATAAAACTTGCACTAAAAATTGAACTGCAATATTCAGATACATGCACATTTGTCCACCACCAGATTCAAATCTGAAGAGACACCACAGCAACAACATAATCCAAGATGGAAACTGCAACTGTCTAATCTAATGACCTTTCTCACCTCTGAGTTTTAAACACTGTAGACAGGCACGCATGTGTACCCCGTAAGATATATGAAGCGATCCCTATGCTCTTCTCAGTATTGATAAGCTCTTGGACACTTAGTCTAAGTTCAGTTCTGGACACTGAATTTCAAGAGTCAAGAGGAAAACGATAAAGAATGATCAGATAATACAAGAAACTTCACTTACAAGTGATAAATGTATGAGTCAGCTCTCCCTAGACTGAAGTAGCAAAGACCAAGTGAGGCGTAACAGTGGAGATACCAGCACATGCACTTCAAATATGTTGACAAGCTTGCTGGGGAAGGCTGTGGAGTCTCTATCATTGGAGGTCTTCAGGAGAAAGTTAGACATATCTCTGTTGGCAACAGTAGCAGAAATGGCATACTTCACAGTTTAGCAGGACATAAATAAGAAAAAATGCCCTGACAAATGTAGCAAATGATTATTAGTTGTACTATCTACAGAGTCTCAAAGAGATGAAGGCCTCCATGTGAAAGGCACTATATATGCATGCTCAGTAACAGTCTGAAGAGCTTTCACTCTAAATAAACAAGAGAACTGAAGGAGGGAATTGTTACTATTCTATTTACTAAGGTTGAGAACCTCAACTGCAGTGGTATTAACTGAAAGACAAGAAACTAGTTTCCAGAAATACTCATTACCAAACCCTGGCTCCAAGTTCTCTAAGGAGTCCTCAACTCCCACTTAATTACTTCTCAGTAAATATGATGACCAGAAAACAGCACCCAATGGACATAACTCATTGTCAAACACTTTCAAAAATCCATTTTAATTAAGTAACTAAAGAGAACGGAGCTCTTGAGAGATTCACCTTACATGACTTCCCTTCCCTTCCAGACAAGGAGTCTGTGGCTAAGCCAAGAAGGAAAGCAACATTTCCTGAAAGCCCAAGGCTACAAGCAGGACATGTTGCCTGGAGGTTGCAGCAACTCCTGCACATCATTTCTGCTCATGCAGTAATTACTGAACTATCAGAAGTACATATAGCTAAGCCAAAATCAGTGCTGATTACTGCAACAGGGTGAACCACGAGCTGTAGGATTAGCTGCTGCTTCATGAGCTGGCTGTCAATTCAAATCCACCTCAGGAGCAAGGACAACTTAACGTAGTACATACAACAGGGAAATGCTTTTTGCTTCTTTTTTTTTGGCAGTTACTTCTCACATACTCCCATGTTATGCAGAGCTGATCCTGAGGTTCTCTACTGACAAACAATATGTGTATTGAACTACCTTGTGTCCCAGCAGGCCTGGGTACCCCAGAATGGTAAAAAGTGCACTTCTTGCAACTAAAAGGCAGTACTTACATGTTGGCTAAAGACAATACAGAAATACAATCTCTTTGAGGAAAAAAACCCTATCTTGAAACCAATGTTTCTGATTTTGTTTCCACTCTAAAAGGTGAACTGGTAGACTGTATTAATGCCCAGTTTCACACAGTTTATTCAAAAGGTTAAAAATGCTTGATGTTAATAGTCTGTCCTTTTTGTTCACTATGACAAATACAATCTGATCGACAAGAATGGAGAATGAGACCTAGTGGAGACCATGGGTGAGACGCTGACCTGATATGAACTGGGGTAGCTCAATTTTCCTCTTGAAGCTGATGCTGATATTCAGTAATTGTCCTGTAAGAAGTCCTGACAGATGTTTTTTCCTTTTATCTACTGACATCAGAGGGGCTTTGGAAGAAACATATGTGTTCAAAGGAATGTGAATGGAAGAGAAACTCTCTACAACTGTACCTCTGACTACTACTGGTCCAAAGAGAGGAAGACATGGTGTGCAGGCAGAGCAGAGAGCATTCTTCTCTCACCACAGATGTGTGACCAGCAACCATCTATACACCTCCCAAGCCTCATTTCAAGATCCCAAGTGGATGTCATTAGTCCTTAAGTTTTGTGGCTAGCTCTCAGTTCAGAAGTGAACTTAGTGGAGGTGAAGGTGGACTCTACAGCAAAGGTTGCCTGTACAATTTCTATAGAGTTCACCTGAGTTTTGGGGTTTTTCACCAGAGAAACTACTAGTGGAGCATGAGTTCAAGTCTGAAGTAACAAGGAACTTGATTTTTGCAGTATAACTTCTTGTTCAGCAGCACTACACTGTGCACCCTAAAATTTGGAGAAAATATGCCCTACTTTTGACCTGAGAGACTATAAATAAATGTAGACAAAACACAGACAATAGCAGACAACTGCATATTTTTACATATATTACATGAAATTATAGCAATATTGTACTCCACAGAAGTTATTTGTCCCATTAAGCTCTTGATAACTCTGTGCTTAGTGAAAATAGTTGTGTGCGTGGGGCACTTTAACGTAATGACACAATCTTTAAGTACAATAGCCTAAGCTTAAATAATGCTTCCTCACAAAGTTTTGGGCACACAACTAAGGAGTTAAGTAGTTTCCATGTTTGTTTTTCCTGGATCCTGTTCTGAGACTATCTTCCATAGCTGGAAAAGGTCAACATCCTACCATTAATACAACATTATTCCCACAAGTTTCTACAACAAAAAAAAAGTTTTCATAAACAAAAGCCATTTTTTTAATGTGGTGCATCAAGAGCTATGTTTACTTGTGCTGTTATTTTGCCAGTATCTTATGGTTTAGAAAAGATAAGGCTATTAACAGAATTTAAAATACTTATTTTTTGATCTTATTCCACATTGGGAATGAAAGAAAATGTTACTAAACTGTCCTCCCAACTTCCTCTCTTGAGAGGTCAGACAACTTGGCAAGCTATCACTCCTGAAAAAAAAAAGTATACATATGTATATCTGAAGGAGCCACGACATGTAAAAAAAATTATATACAATCACACAAAATTTTCTGAACTTTGCTCTGAAAATAAACAATGTTATGACATTAAGAAACCAGTTTGAAGTATTTTATAGTTATTACAGTAAAGCCCTGCAAATCTTCTCATAATCAAAATGCTCAGAGGAATTTCTCTGCTTTGACTTTTAACTCACTTTGTTCCTATGCACTGGTTGGCAAACACAGCTCATCTGGGAAATGTGCATACATTTATAGTCTTTCCATTTCTCAGCTTTCTGTAATACTCCAAGAGAGTGTTCATGAAAGCAGTACCAAAGTACTCACATGGCATCTGGCTAACAACGTAAAAGGAGCAAATATTGAAGAGACAACAAGCTTTTTTCTTTAGATAGTTTTTCAACTGCGGCACCTGTTTGGATTGCTCATTTGTTCCCAACGCATATGATTCACATCCCTTCTCCCCAGAGAAACAAATGTGCAAAACTGGTATGTACTCTCCAGAACACGGATCCCTCCATTTCTTCCCTTTAATCTTTCAAATCTAATGTGGAAAGAATGTATTAGAGCGGTGGTATCTGAAAAAGAAGGTGTGGAGCATGGAATCAAATGTGATAATCTTGAACAACGAAAACCATAAATTGTTATTATCTGTTAGTCAACTTGATCTGCCTCTTCTTTCTAGCTTGCCTTCCAGAAAACAATCAGCAAGCTGGAGCACACTGTCAGTTAGAAGTTTTAGAAGAGAAATGATCCTGTTAGGTTTTATAACATGAGGGTAAACATAGAAATCTGAAGAGCTGAGGCACTCTTTAACTCTTCCACGCTGCCCCACACCATTTGTCAGTGCTGGGTCATGGTATAGGGGACCTTCTTTCTTTGAAGGACTCCTTTTCCTCCCCATGTTCCATTAAGGAAAAAGATTTTGCGTGAAGGAAGCAACTTTTGACCTTTGTCTGAGATTTGGGCAAGTTACAAACCTCTGTAGAGTTGCATACACTCAGCAGAACTTTTTACTTTCAGCAGTCTAAAACATGGGAAGATCCCATTGCTTCAGAGTGTGGACAAACCCTCAGGAGGACCAGACTCTGAAGAGGTGGAGCATCCCATGTGAGTGGGTCTGTGGTGTATCCCCATCAATCACTTGTGTGGAGTGGCCTCAGCCTCACGAAGGCCTGGGTTGGTGCCCAACCCAAAGCTGAGGAGCTGCAGCAGAATCATTCCCATAGCTCCTCTTCCAAACCAGTCTGGGATAGACAGGAAAACTGAGAGCAGGTTTCCTGTCCCTCCTTGATCAGCATCCATGCAGCGTGGAGCATGTCCAGGGAGATGGCAGGCTAGATGAAGAGGTTGGTGTAGGCTGCCAGCTGGATGTGTCCAAGAAACCAGAAGCAAGTTTGTGAAAATGATCGGTTACAGGAGTCAGAGAGAAAAGATGGGCCCTGGTGGCACAGGAAGATGGGGAGTCGGAGTACTAGCACAAGAAAGGGTTGAATTTTTTTTGGGGGGTGGAAAAAAAAAAGATAGGCAATTTGTAAAAGAGGAACTTCTTGGTCAAATGAGGATGCAGATGGCTGTACTATAAGTAAAGAACAATACATAAAGGGGATAACAGTTGGAATAGTTGTAATGTTAAACATTTTTAATACACAATTTTAGGTTACACAAGAGGAGTATTACACTGGATTAATGATTGACAAGCAGGTCAGGATTTCTCACCTGAATTTATGCTTCCATCTAAGAGCTATTCAGCAGTACCAGGGTGCTGTTGACTATCCCCTCTGAGGAAAATGCATAGAGCAGGTGAGGAAGAGGTGGTGGCTGCCACCTTAATTGAAAGACAGTAAGTCAAACTGGAGGAGTAAGATAAGGTAATTTCCCCTTGAGAAGCTTTCACAAATGCTCTGTTCAAATTTCTAATTTCTATGTTTGGTTAACTTTGACCCAAGGAAGAAATTTTGATTTCTCTATTAAAACAACAGCTCAGGTGATCCACAGCTCAACCTTTGAATATCAACGGACATTGATTTAGCATCCTAAAGATTCAGGTTAAAGACATGGAGGAGAAAGTGCAAGGGGACTATCGCTAGGTATCTCATCTAATTGAGATACATAATACCCCAACCAAAAGGACAGGGGCTGTATGCAGAAAACTACCTGGTAATATAGTGATAAAGGTAACTGTGTCCTGAAGTGGTTACAGGAAAGCAGCAGGCTGTTCATATTACTCAGGCTCCATATCCACCAGCCACAAAGCAGAGAAAATACATATCACACTAACAGCAACAGAGGAGATGACATCACTCCAGGGACACATCTGACTCTGTTTGTTGTAAGAGAATCTGGAGGAGCACAGATGTCAGGCTAAAAGCTGGTACAGGCCAACAGAGTGTTACAAGCACCATGGCATCGTACAAAGGCATATGCACTGTCCATAGACTAAACTAGCCTAAGTTTCAGGGTCATAAACAAAGTAGGGGATTGTTTCACAGCCCCCATTAGAATTTATTCTTAGCATATTCATCTGCCTCAATAGTCTGATAGGAAGTATATGAAATTCATCAGTCATCAGCTGGCCGATGCTCCCGCATCCTGGAGTGTTTACGAGTTGTGCAACATTTCCTCTCCCGGGGAAAAAAATACGCGTTACAAGACAAGATGTTTTTTTTCAATCACTGGTTCTT
Source organism: Brachypteracias leptosomus (assembly GCA_013401335.1). NCBI lineage: Eukaryota > Metazoa > Chordata > Aves > Coraciiformes > Brachypteraciidae > Brachypteracias > Brachypteracias leptosomus. The sequence goes on along the minus strand of VYZX01017324.1, from coordinate 134,378 downwards.
AATAACAGTTTGTTGCTGAGGTTTTCTTTGCTTTGTCTCTGCTTACCTTACTTTAGTATCTAAATACTAGTGGCTTGTTTGAAAGACTTGCCTTTTGCTTAGTTTACATACTCCTATATACACTTCTACAACTTTTCTTCATGACTACCACCCTCTCCTCCTCTCCAGCCCATCCTAACCAGCTGAAGGTAACTTCTGTTTGTTCTTTGATTATGCCAAAAGCTTTGTGCCCATGGAAGGAGGCACTTCTAAGAAGGAAGCCTTGATGTTATTTTGCTTTGCAGAGTACTAGATTAATATCTCAGGATGGTTTTATCTCAATTCTCTCCTGAAAGTCTAATTTAAGCAAAGATAGCTATTTCCTATTCCCATTACAAGAAACTGAAAGGTTCTCACAGAAGGGTAAGCTGAAAGCTTAAGCATTTCCCTACTGGACCCTCTGGAACGTCTTCGTTACTGCTGCAGCTTTGATTTAAAACACCTGGGTCTTCCCCTGGTCAAACACAATAAAATCCGCCTGTGATGTTTCTGCTTTCTTACAAAACATGCTTTGCGCCTCTCGCGAATTCTGAGATGCTTACTTAGCTCTTAAAAAGCCAAACTTTACTTCTTGCCAAATTTCAGTTCTGAAAGCTAACCAGGCCAGTAATCATGATAACAAGTGACCGAACTGAAAATGCCCTTCTTGCAGGGCTTCCACCAAATTCTGTCCGGCGGAAATTGCGGCAATCCATTTGGCAAGCACACAGCTGGGGTGGGATACCTCCCACAACCTTTTATATGTGCCTCCAGCTAAAGGGGTTAATTGGCAACACATGCTCAAAGGGTATCATGTACTCGTTTAAAGAAGCTGGTTAATTCATGGATGTTACAAGACCCGAGGACTGACTTGCTTTCCTGCTGAGGGCATTTGGAGGATTTCTTGAACTAAATGGCTAGTTAAGGGGTAAGCTTAAGCTTGACTTATATTTCAATCCATAGTAAGAATAAATTGTAATACTTGAAAAAACACAAGCTGACTTATCTTGTTTCTGAGAGCTGAGGTAAATGTTTGAATAAGCAAACTGCAGGAATAGATGAACAATTATAAACTAATACTAGGTATTGAAGAGCATTATGGAAATGCTTTTAACCAAATTGAAAAAGAAACTGTATTTCACCAGGCATGGATAAGAGCTATGCAGCCTCTAACTCTCCACACTTCCTGAGATCTTCAACAGAATCTGGTTTAGAGAATTAGGAGTATGAAAGAGATTTTACAGTGTGAAAGATCCCTACACTAAAGATCTCCTCTTGAAGCAGAGGATTCACAAGTGCCTCCAAGAGTGTTCCAGCAATTGTAAATACAGGGCAGAGAAGTATGTTTATCCTACAAAAAAATGAAAAGGACTCCTGTTGATTTAGTACACAGAGGCAGGAACACATTAGCTTTACAATTACGCCTTATTGCAGGAGGGTTTATTCAGCCAGTTGGTGTTCTGATTTACACCACGCAGAACATCTTTTGAAGTTAAGTTACACAACGTATATAAATCAGGACAGGTCTCTGCCTAGGATTAAGAATAGATAGAGAAGGAAAATCCTTACAGGGAAAAGGCAGAACACAATGCCTGTGAGGGGGAGAGTAAACAGCAGCCCATGCTGCAGCTGTGTAAATGCACTGGGCCCACAGATTCGGCAAGACAATATAATGTGTATATTTATACCAGAGTGTAGGGGGGGTTTTAAGCAGATAAAAATAATCTTTTTTTTTTTTTAAGTGTGCTTACTGAGAATGGTATTTAGCATTTATATAGTTTTGGTAAACACGAGGGGACTAACTCTCATACTTAGGCAGGACACACTGAAATTACTTAGAGGATTTTTGATGATTAAATGTATATATGACTGATACAATTAGCACTAGCTAGCCAAAACTATTAATTAATAAAACTATTACTGTGACAGCAACGTATGTCTTTGACAGCTATATACACACTTTACTAGAGAGTAGTATAATCCTGTGGTAGCAGAGTCATATGTCCCTCCAGTGAGGACTGAACATACAAAGGAGGGAGATGAAGGGAACAGGGAGATCTCCTTCCTTCAAGGGGGAGGACCCCCATTCCTCTGCATGTTTCTTGATCTGCACACTGCATACCATGGTGAGGCATGGGCTGAAGCCTTCCACTAAGTTGTTGGCTCCTTGGGGCAGTGTCAGGGTCACTTTCAGGGGTTGTCTCAGGGCATCCTGATCCTTCCCACGGGTGCTTCCTGATTAAGACCCCATCCTCCTTGGCCTTGGTGGCAGCCATGGATCCAGACTAACCCCAGCAGATCCGTTCTCCATTTTGATGTATCGGAAACAGCTCAGGTGGCTTCAAAGGCACAATGCAGGAGGACGGTGGCTCAGGGGGGCAGGGGAAGCAAACTCGTTCCCTAGTACACTTGACTGTGGCTACCACTGTAGATCAGGCCCCAGAGGTGCTTGATCTCATGGAGGTGCCCTGCATCTTTAACAACATCACTCCAACACATACCGTTCCCCTTCTCAAGAGGTGCTCGAGCTGTTGTGCTAGATAGAAAATATGCCACTACACACCTGTTGGGCCCCGAGAAAATAGCTCTGCAGGTACAGGGGTGAGCATCTCCCTGCTGAGACACCGACCACAGCACTGCTGAGTCCAGAGGCACGAGGAGGGCTGTGCCTCTGATGGTCATGGAGTGGCAGGAGCTAGGTACTGTCCTGGGGAATCACCATCACATCTCCTTTTCCCCCTCCAGAAGTGTCCCAGAAGACACTTTCCACCCTGGATGAGCTCTGCATGGCAGTACATGGGGACTGAGGAAAAATGAGAAGGGGAGAGAGGCAAGGGGCAAGGGCTGCTGCTGTCTCAGCACCCCTGTTACCTGCTGGGAACTTCCCAGTGCCCAGAGCAGGAGGCACTGGGGCCTGGTGGCCTCCTGCTCCTTGCTCTGCACATGGACCCATCCACAATCCTGCGCCTACAGGTCTACATGGTCTACCTACCCTCCTCTGCATTTTTGCCTGCAGGCACAGGAATAGCTTATTTTTTAAGCAGAATTTTCTATGGTGGCCAAAGGTTTGTTGTTAGCAGCAGCTCTATTTTGTGATTACATTTTTCAGATGGCTTTACAATTCACCAAATGGTTTTCATAGATGTGCTTCCTCTCCTCAGGCTGCTCTGCTGTTTTCCTGGGAGGCAAAACTTTTTTCTCCCATCTTCTTTGATGATAAACCTCCATCCTCCCTTGAGAAAGCTTTCTGGTCCTTCCCCATTTCTGTGTTCTGCTGAGCTCTGGATGTCTGTATCAACTTCTCTAATTTTAATGTTGTTTAATTGGATAAACCGACTTCTTCCATTTTACATTTATATTTCATAGCACATCTGCAGCATTTGAGAGTTCACTGTATGGATGTTTCAAACCACACCATAGGATCTTGGCAGTTAAACATAACTTCAGGATTTTATACACATATATCTGACGTACAGAGGAAGCAATTAAACCATATGAACCTCTCCCATACAGTAGGAAGCACAGCACAAATCTTCTCACTTGATTTGTTATAACCTTATGTCATTTAGCAAAACCAACTCTGCAACTGTTTGAAAGAAAGAAGCCAACTGAGAAGGAGGGAGAGGACCTGCACGGGGAGCTGTGGCTCCGGCAATCCTGAGTGGTTTTATGTGCCTGCGGCTATACAGTGTAGCCAAGACCTTGTTGTCAGCACCAGGTATGAGCCAGCAGAGTGTGAACTCCACAGTTTGGTTTGCAAAGCTTTGTAACATTAAAAACAAATGAATCTGTCCTCAGCCTGCATATTTACCTCTGCCTCTGCTCCAATGGCAGGGGCTAAGGAGGAGGGGCTGTAGGTGACACCACCCAAAGTTGTCAAGGGTAGCCCATCCTCCTCTATCCTGCAGCCTTGTCCTGTGTGGAGAGGTTGAGGAAGGATGAGGATGGGCTCATGCAATTTAGCCTGTCCTGTCTGTGGGGCATACTGATGGTGGGGGAATGGTTCCTATAATCTCTGCCACTGTGCAAAGTCCCTAGCAAACATAAATAAAGTAAAATTTGTGGAAAAGGATGCAAGATGGTGCTACACGGCACATCTGTGCCAAGTACACGGAGAAGTGTGCTCTGTAATGGAAAGGGAGTTAGTGTCATGGTGGTAAGGGATACTCTGCAGCAGCAGCACGGTCATATTTGAACTGGAGAGTTTCCTGTGGAAAATATGCTCTCTCCATAAACCTGCATGCCAATGCATGCCCTCATACTGGGAATAATGAACATGCATTTGTCCAACATCCATAGTGTGGTGTCATGCCTTTGGGCCCTGTGATGCTGGACGCTGCGTGCTGCTATTTCTACCATTAACTTTACTAGAGAGGAGCATGGTAGTTCTAACAATGCTCTTGGAACTGTATGAAGAGCCACAAACAAACATCTCCTGCCTCAAGGAGCTTACATTCTAACACTGCCAAGCACAGCCGACTGTGAAGACCATGCCACTCCACGTTGCAGAGGGGAGTTCATCTCACAAAAATGGCTTCTCTCATTCCTCTTCCAGGCTACCAAGAAGGGAAATCCCTTATGGGAATCCTTTAACACAAAAAGGCTGGTGAAATGGCAAAGGAAAAGATGTTGCGTGCTTGGGATCAGACAACAGAAAGGTCATAAAAATAATGGAGAAGAAGCAGAGATCTGGAAATTGAGAAACAGCCAAGAGCAAGAGGTAGTTTATTGGGGAAAAAAGTAGTATTTGGATCAGAAGAGAATAATACAGACATATCCAAGTCCTTATTAGATTGGACAGAAAGACTGTATTGGTTGCTGTACCCTGAATGAAGTATTATGTGTACTGGGGAAGACGGTGAGCACAAGAACTTTTTTTTGCTCTTACACCAAACTATGCTTTGGCAACAGCCTTACAGTCAAATAAACCTGCTTTTAAATAAGTTATGAGATTTGATAATTTCTCCTTAGCCAGTGATACTATAATTGCAGAAATTAGTTTTGCTAATTAATAAAATAAGCAATAGTCAAGACAGAATTTCATCAAACAACCATGACCCATGCTGGAAAAAAAAAACAAAACCACAAAAAAACCCAAAGAACTTTCTCTGGGCATCTATGATAGTAGTCGACAGAAAGGAATCCGACAGACTAGTATAATCTTTTCATAGAAAAATAATTTTAGCCTGTGGGAGAAAAAATGCACGGATGTTTTATTTGTTTGGGCTTGCAGCTTATTCATTGTCTAGAGCTGTTCTCCATGCCTCAAATATGGACTTCTATCCTTCAAGATCTTTCCACACATTCCCAAAGTGAATATAATTGTAAGGTACTTTAACGCTTGTCATCCTTTTCCAGATCAAGGTAATGGAAGCACTGACATGTACTTCAACAGCCTTGTTCACTATGCAAAGACACTGAAAAGTATTTGAAAACCATACATAGAAACTGAGGTAAATAAGGAACGTTTATTCTCTTAAGTGTCAACAAGAAAATGCTGAGAACGGGCTCGGTCTGCCTCGGCAGATACAGTTCATGATGACAGCCTGTCCATTCCCACATTCCTGGTCTCTCCAGGTCAGACTCAAAGGATTCCACTAATAGTTTGGTCCTTACCGAAGCAGACAAAAAGAAAATGGGTCAATGTTACTTGCTCCCATGTGACAAAAATACAGAAAATAGAAACAAGCACCATTTGAGAAACTTGCAAAGCTTTGGACATATGTCGTGAGAAACCATCTACACTCTCTAGAGTGTAATTTAAGTGCTAGAAGATGACCTGGATTATCCCCCTTGGATGCCTGTGTGAGCTTCCCAGTTACAGAACAAGGTTATCACCCAGCCACTGCATGTTCTTTAAAGTCCCACTCATAGTAAGCAGAAATTGCAAAAACTTGTCCAAAAGCACAAAAATTATTTTTGCGCAGAAGTTGCCCTGTCTGAGTGTCAGAATTCAAAGCCTGGATGTCTAACCAAATGGACAGTTATATTTGTCCTAAAAAAATCCTGACAGTGCATTTCATTTCCACAATGAAGTGTAATTCGTATGTGAAAACCAAACAAAAATATCAATGATACATGAGAATGTACTGTGCTATGCAGAGACTACTGACCAGAATGAGTGGAAAGATTACAGATGAGTAGACATCATGAAATTGCTTAACTGCAGATACTTATTTTCTAAACAAGATAAAGTATACTTTCAGTATGTCATAGGAAGACAGGAAGGAAAAGAAACTGCTTTTTAATTTTAAGAAAAAAAGAATGGCAATATTTTTAAATCATCGTGACTTACATCCAAAGGCTCCATATCCCAGCATCAGCTATTATAACCAGAGTTAGCTTTGCACTACTCATCTCCTCCAAGTTTCCTTTCTATTATTTCTTCGCTACAGTTAAATTTTATGTCTTGTTTTATCTTCTGCAATAAAATGGTTCTCGATTCCTTACTGTGATTTCTCTTGCTTTTCTTCGCCATCTCTCATTCAAATTAGTGATACGCAGATGGTCAAATACACTCTTAAAAACGTTGCCCTCAAAATAAATTCCTAAAATGCCAGTGAAATACCTTCTCAATTTATTAGCAAGCTGCCATAAGATTTGCTTTCTTATTTGAATGTAACAAGCCCATAAATCAATGGAATGCATAGGTAATGCAAATGGCATCAAATGTTTGAAATGTCATTTCAAACACAAGAGCTGAACCTGTGTTACAAATAAGAGTTAATCCAGCACATATACTTCAGCCACAGTTTTGTTTAAACTACAACTCGGTATTCATTTTGATTGATTACACTAACTCTTGAGCTTTATCCAAAACTGTTGAATTGTTCCCTCATCACACCAGCTGAGATTGCAAAGGTTTTTGATATGAGCTTGTAGGAGAAGTATCTGCACAGATCTGACCCAGGTCAACGGGCTTGAGAGGGAAGGTGCAGGATCTGTATGAATGCTGTGTGCCTGTACTTATTTTGCTGGAGAAAATGTGTGTCAATTGGGGAAGTTTCAAAAGGTGAAGTTGAAAATGGAAGTAAAAAGGTGGATATGTCCTTCTGACTACCTTTCAGTCAAGTATTATTTTTTTTCTCCTGTACTGTTGATTTGAAAAGGTTTTGGAGGAATTCTGCTTTCAGGGCTAGAGAGAAAAACAGGGAGTGTGATTTGTTAGTGTGGGATGGGCTAAAAAATACTGGAGTCCTTCAGATTACAAACATATAGAATTTTTCAAGTTTACTTATGGAATCAAACCACATTTCATATCTAGCTGAAGCATAAATACTTTGCAAAAGAACAAAAGAATAAAAAGGAGGGAAGAAATGTTTTTTTGTCAATGTGCATATTTTGTTTGATTTGAAAGAAAGACTCAATTTGATTTTATCTTTTAAACATTCTTTACAATATTCTGAACACTTACAAATGAAAATGTGATTCTGGTGTGAAAATTTACTTTAATTTCTGCACATACTGATAAAAATCACCCTGCTTTTTCTTACATATTTTGCATTTTTTATTTGAAACAGGTTCTGAGGATAAACCTTTCACTGACTCTTCCCAAATTTGAGATTTTGCGTAGAATACATATATAGGAGGATTCACTACTCCTTACTCATGGGAAAGCTATCTAACCTCTATCCACCACTTCAAAAAGATATCTGATGTTGATTAAACATGTATAAACAGAGCTAAAAAAAAAAGGAAACATGCATGCTTCACTCAAAAAAATGTCACGACAAATGTACTAAAGAGCAACAATTAGCAACCAACATGAGTATCCAGCTATACAGTTGATTGATAGTCACCTAAGCAATTTTCACTAAAACATTAGGTCATAAACTAGGCATGAAGGTTCAGACTGACTCAAGTTCAAGTCCTATCAAGCAAGCCCGTACCCTGCCTGCCTTCGGTAGCTAACTCTAAAGATTATGGGCCTATTTACTTCCAACAGTTCATGCAATTAAGCCTTAAGCCCAAGATTGAGATACCTATGGAACACTATCAAGAATTTAGGGACTTCTGTATGCTGGCAAGACCTTGCAAGGCAGTGTTTTAAAGGTATAAATATAAACAAAAGCATGCATTTGAAACTGTACTCTCAAAGGTCTGTGAAAAAGGGAACTTTACTCTTCTGTCTGAAAGCAGAATTTAGCTTCACACTGTTAAAAAACTTTTTTGTTGTAATGCTCCTCTTCTTCTGTCTTTTGCAGTCACCAGTAAGCTGCTCTCCACTATGGCCTCGACTAGAGGAAAAAAATAAAATTAAATCTCAGTGTACCACACCAGACTTGATTACAGTACTGAAATAATGAAGGGTGCCTCCCTGTCTGTACATAGTGTGTACTAGTACTAGAGGTATTTTGCTTTTAAATCTGCCAGAGTTACAAATACCTCCCCTCTGAGGGCAGCTCCTCTTCCTGGAAGTTTCCAGAGACTTAACCTTGGCCTATGAAGCAATGTGAAATTTTGAAGCATCTTTTTTTGCTGCTTCATATCCATTCTAGTACAGAATCTGACAATACTTTATGATCAAGTTCACTCCCAAAGCTTTATATATAGCAAACACAGAAGAGCAAATAGGACATTTTTAAAACCGTTTCTGCCTCAGGAAGGTAAGAACAAAAAGTGAAAGACAAGAAAGGGCAGGCCACTGCAAGGCATATAAGCTTTGTGAAGTTTTGGCTTGTGTGATCAGTGGCATTTCTTCTGGTGGGGGGTTCCTGTTTGAGTGTTTGTTGAGTGGCATCCTGGGAATATATGAAGGGTGTATGAACTGGCAAGGTGGTTCCTTGACCCTGACAATGAAGAAGCTTGCACAACAGAGGAGCTTGCATCAGCCTGTATACAGAGGCTTAGGTCAGCTTGCCTTCTTCCCATGACTCCTAGGTACATCTCAGTCAGGCCAGATCTTCCTTCTTGCTACTTAGCTTAACATGGGTAGAGCAGGGAAAGGGAAAATAATAACCATTCACCTCTCAAAGGAGAAGTTACACTAATATAAACTTTCAAGATCTAACAAATTGTAAGCTCAGGATGAAGGCTGAAGCTGAGCAACAGAGCAGTGACCACTACATTTGCTGCAGAGAGAGTGGGACATGTGTTATTGATGACCCAGGAGGCAGGTTTTGTATATGCAGCCCCTGGTCCTCACAGAAGTCCTGGATTTGTTCTCTAGAGGCAAGAGTGGCTGAGCTGGAGAGAAACAGGTACATAGGCAAGGCCTGCCAGGATATGGTGGAGCAATCCCACCTCTGCTGTAGCCTTGCTCACATGACCACCATTGGAAAAAATCCCTGATGTTGACTAAACATGTATGCAGAGGATGTCAGCACATAATCAGCTTGGAATGAGGGATCAAATTGCTGATGAGCTCTAATCTCCCTCTGATTATAGTATCCACTTGGCATGAGGATGCTCCTGGAGGAGAGGGAATCTTCCAGGAGATGACAAAGCAGGTCATAGTAGTGGGAGGTTTGATTATCTGAAAGAGAGAGCTGGGTTTGAAACAGCTGAGAGGACTGAAAGGCCTGTTGAGCGCAAAGGCAGCAGAGCCCATAAGATGTCCAGGTAGGTATTCAGTCTGATAGAAGGGAGGAACCAGTGGTCACAATCAATGTTGTACCACTGATGTGGGAAAGTAGAGTAGGGATGTCCTAGGGGGTTAACTCAAGGCTGCTGTGTGGGAGACTGAAGTCTTTGCGAGCTCCTTGGAACAAAAGAAACCTGCACAGGAGGGATGGGCTGGACTTCAGTCAAAATGAAACAGTGTTGTCATTACAAAAAAATTAAAAAGTTCACAGTGAAATAGTTAAAACTAGAAACAGGGAGAAGATTGACAGCCATAGTGGAACACCCAGTTCAAACTGAGGGAACTTATGAGGGAGACATGGCTAATGTTCAATACATTCCTGAAAAGACAAGGGAGGAAATGAATAGCATAGATGCAATAAACAGGGAAGGTAAATAACACCACTTATAATGCCATTTGACTGGGCTTGCAACAGAGAATGGGAAAAAACTGTAATTGCTTCTATAGCAATGCTAGAGATCTAAAAAATAGGACTACAGAGCTTGGCGACAAATGACAATCCTGATATAAGAGGCATCTCGTGGTGGTGAAAGGATAATCAGTGGCACACAGAGCTGCTGGACTGTCTACAGGAATGAGAGAAAATGAGATACAGCCAGGGCAGTGGCACAGCATATGTGAAGGCTAGAAGAAAGTGTAACAGGAAAAAAAGTACCGAGGGCAGAGTAGAATATTAGGGAATCCTTGTGGGTGGAAATAACAGAAAGGTAGGGCTTGGTTTGTATTTATGGCTTCTCTGTTAAAGACACTGACCATGAAATAGTGAAATTAGAGAAGCTGCAAAACTAGGTGAGGTAGTAATACTGGCAAATTCCAACTACCAACATCCAGGCACGATGCCTCATCCAGATGGGATAAGGAGCTAAAATTTTTGGACACAGTAATGGACGGGTTTGTAGTATGGTGAGCCCTGAGAACATCAAAGAAGGATGCTGCTCTGGGTTTAGTCTTGAGTGCTTCACAGGACCTGCTTCAAGAGCTACTAGTGGGAGAACTGCTCAATAATAGCTTCACAAAATAACTGAACTTAATGCTGTAGTGGGATGGAGTAAGCCAAACAAATATATCACACAGATATTCAATTTCAAGAAGGGGAAATACATAAAAATAACAAAAATAGTAAAAACCTAAAAAAGCAGTCAAAAAGGCAAGCATCCTAAAGCAACCTGGAGGCTTTTCAAAAACACTGTATTGAAAGTCTTGGTAACTATGTGTCACATATTAAAAAGAAAGTAAAAGAGTTCAATAAAAACTTGCATAGCTCATTAGAAAAGCTAGGGAGGCTATTGTAGGGGAAAAGGTTAGCATTTAAAAATTGCTGAAATGAACAGGAAAGACCATAAAAAAAAGATCAAGAGTAAATGGCAACTAGGATGCTAAAGAAAGGATGTGAATATTTTGCAGATCATCAAGTGGATAGCAAAAGGTTGTTTAAAGAAAAGCAAAAAGCCATCAAGGGAAATAGCAGTACCAGAAGCTTATAAGGGGCACTTGGGGATGATAAGGTCATAGCAAAGAAACTTTGTGACTTGTTTGTATAGGTCTTTACTGCTGAAGGTGTTTGTGAAGGTCCCAAATCCAAGCTAATCTTTGAGACAGATTAATTTCACATAAATATAAAGGAAGCAGTAGATAAAATAGGTAAGGCAGGCATTATGAAGTGATCAGGATTGGGTGACATTCATCTGGGACTTCTGAAAGAGCTCAAGTATGAAACTGCAAAACTGCTAGACAAGGTGTGTAACCCAACATTACAAACTGCCATCATACCAGTAGGCTGATGCCAACCAAGCTCCCATATGGAAAAGAGGCCCAAGAGGAGGCCCGGGGAACTGTGGGCCAGTTCATCTGACTTTCCTGCTTGGCCAGGCAGTAGTCCACATTAAGGAATACAATAACTGAGCACAAGGATAATCATGGTAAAGCAGGCCCTGGTGACCATAATATATTTGCATTTTCAGAATGGCTTTGACAAAGTACTTCACCAAAGCTTTTTTTAAAAAAAATCCCTTGAGGTTGTTAAGGGACAGAATAGTACTTGATGGTCACATTTTAAAGTGGAGACACAATGGCAGTGGGTCTTCTCAGACACAGGTGCTGAAATTGGTTTTAGTAAAGACAGTGTGCTAGAGAAGGGACTGAACTGTGAAACATCCAAGTCTATAGATGATACTAAACTCTCTTAGGTTGTTAAATGACATGCTGGTGACGGGAGATGGGGAGATCTGATCATCTCCCATGCCAGGAGATCCAGAAGGAACTCACCAAACTGGGTGGGCAGATAGGCTTCCGTGTTGGGGGTTACTGGGAATGGTATGGAGAAGAAAACAGAGGGTGTCAACTTGCTGTTAAGTAAGACCTTAGTCTATCCATAATCCTGTGTGCTGTCTCATGGAAGAGAAGACTAAAAGGACTAAGAGTTTGAGTTTGCCTTCAAAGGAGAACCTAAAAAGGTGTGAACTCTTCTTTTTGGAGAGGAGAAAGCAGAGAGGGAATATGACTGAGTTTTACAAAATTAGGGAAGCAGTGAATAAGGTAAATGCAGAACTGCTCCTTTCCAGATCTTAGAGTACTAGAAATAGGATGTACTTGATGAAACAGGAGGGAGCTTGGCTTAGAACAGACAGGGCAGTAATTGAATATATTTTTAATAATGAACTCCTTGGTGTCACTGGAGCTTGTGAAGACACAGTAACTACAGCTTCAAAAAAGGATTAGATAAATTCAGGGATAAAAACAGACACTGAAGGAAAACATAAATAAGTCATGTTTTTAATAGGGTGATCTTGGCTACAAGGGAAACGGACTGCAGAAAGTTGCCAGATCTCTGTGCTTCCTCTAAATAGCATCTCCTGCTGTCTCTCTTGGGGACAGAGTAGTGGGCTAGATGACCTACAAGTCTAATTTGGGAGACACTTCTTATGTTCTTATTTTGTAAAAAAAGAGTAAAATATCAGATTTCATCAGATATATCAACTTACACTACCCAAGAGTAGCTACACCACAAAGGAGCTACTGCCATTATATCATCTTTGAAGCCAATTAATAGTGATGTTCAATAATTACACTAACAGTTCACAAAATTATTTTATTGGATTTAAACATTTCCCTAAGACATAAGAATGGATCTGTCTTTAGAATACTTAAGTGTTGTATTTTGTTGCTTGCTTTTTAATTATGAAGAAAAACATCTTCTAGATCTAGCCCATGTGTTAGGATTTAAATTTGTATAGAAAATGCTTGTAAGTAAAGATCAGACACTAGATTTCACAATTGTGTAGCTCCCAAAAGCAGATGGAAATGATTATAAGTGAACTGGTGATAGCTTACCCTTGGCCATTGCATTAGTGAAAGCAATATAACAGATAATCTGTAAAGGAATTAGAGTGAACCCTCATGTCAGTCTTGGTTGAAAAGGAATGTTTAGGCATTCCCAAATAGTGGCCTTTATGGGGAGACATGAATCTGTCTTTTCATTTCACAGTTTTCATTATTCTGGCCCCTTGCAAAAACAATGGCTAAGTGGCTGGAGCACTGTTAGATGCTTGACTCAGACAGAAAGTACAAAGTGAGATTTCAACAGAGCTCATTTTCTCACTGTATAGAAAGATCAAAAAGATTTCTACTCACTTCCACTTTCTACAAAGCCTTCTAGGTTGATTATGAAGTGAGATTGATTATAATCTTCAATAGGTCAACCAACCATTGTACTGAAAGGAGTTATCGTTTCCTACATAAGTGCATTAAGGTTCAGCAAATTTTGAAGGTGCATATATTGTACTCTGCCCAACATATGGTTTGCAAAGAACTATAATCTCAAAATTGTAGGAGTTAGTTGCAATAAAAATTTAGAGGAAAAAGAAAGAAAACAGATTATTTTTGGTTTGGTGTTTTTTATTTTCTGTTTTTTCCCTTTAGTCAAGGGTTTCAATTTCATTAAAACCAGAATTTCAGTACCATATCAGTACTTCCCTTTTCCCCTTTCCCTCTTATCCAGGCAACAGGGTACTCCTTACAGTATTTTCTCCACATTTAGCTCAAGGAGAGATTAAGTCTGTTGTCTTAGGAGAAAAACTTAGGAAAAACTCTCTTAGGAGAAAATGAGATGAGTCTGTCTCATCTTAGGCAGAAGTTGAGTCTGCTGCCTTTCCTCACCCTTTTCACCCTGTGCCCTCCATTGACGTTTATAATGTGGTTCATTTTGCGTGGATTTGGACACTGCTGCAGGAGCTTCGATTCCTGATGAACTTGGCTGAGCTTTTGCCAGCTGTGAGAAGGGGAGATGAGGGTGAGGCTGGTTCCCAAGCTTAGCTCCTGCAGCCCCATCTCCAAGCACCTGCCTACTTGTAAGGTATGACTAGATAGACTGGGTATTTGTATTCAGCTAACAGTAAATACGCACCTAGGTTTAAGTAAAGTAACTAGGCTGTAGTGAAAAAGAACAAAGACTAGCGTGTCATTAAACACCAGAAAAAAAACCCCAACAGCTTATGGAAGAAAGTTCCCTTTGCTAATTTTCCTCCAAAGGTGTGAACTCAAAATTGAGCCAGAAGGGGGGAACTTCAAGGGGATCATGTGTGGTCCAAGAAAGACATTCCTTTAGAGCAACTTCTCCGAGAAACAGCTCAGCATTTGCTGTGAATTGCAAACATGGCTATCACAATGTCCTATGATTGTCTGAACATTTGAATTTGACCTGTTTTTCTGCTGGGATTGAGGCAGAAGGCGCCTTTCATAGGTGTCCTCACAGCCCCGGGAGCAGCTCTGATGAGAGGCAGGAGGTTGCAGGTTAGCCGCTGCCTCTGCCCTGCTGCAGCAGCTCCCCCATCACTACAGCAGATGAAGCTTCTGCTATTTCATTTCCCTGCCCACACTGGACTTTGTCAAGCTGTGTCTGAGTCCAGGGAAAGTTGCAGGGCTGAGCCCAGGCTAAACAGAGTAGAGGAAAAACTAAAACCACATACCTCTGGTAGGCCTGCTAGGTGCTTGCACTAATTTATGCTAGGTGGCCTTTTGTTCCTTGAAACTGTCCATATGAGACACAATTCGACTTTCCTGTGCCTTTGTGCCTAACCTCATCAGTCCCAAACCAAAAGCAGCATAGACAGAAGCACAGGACTTCCAGATGTTCTGCATCTGGAGACCTGGCACAAATCACCAAAGCCTGGCTGAATTCTCACACATCTAGACAGTGTCTTTTTGACTCTAGCTCAGTGCCCCCAGCAGATATCAGCAGGCATATTTTGCAAAAACTACTTTTTAAAAAAAAAAGTCATTGGATTAAGACAACAAATAAAGAGAAGCATCTTTGTTTAAATGTTGTACCTTAAGACTGTAACTGAAGCAAGGACAGAAAATGCAGTAGAAGCACATACAAATAAAAAGTAGGCATTTCTTCAGACCTTTTCTACTTTCATAGTTTGCAAATGTATTTACCACTGTTGAATGAACTGACTTCATTCAACAGCCTCTGATACGTAGTCAGTAGCAGCAATCCAAAGAAGTGCCTTAGTTTGTCTGATTTTGAGAGATCTGTCATGAACAGGTCTTTTCAGGGAATGGCAGGGCTGACAGCTGGCTGCAGACCCCTGCAGTGCTGTGCCCACCTGAGCTGCAGATGCCCTGCAAGCGACAGCTCTGTTGTCCTGAGATGGAGAGTCACCACAGAAGCAGGCTCTGACAGACTGCTTCAGGCACTCCTACAAGTGCAAATACGCAATATGTCTATTGTGCATGTAATGAGTCACCTCAAACAGAAAATGTGTGTCGTGCCAGATTATACAGAGGTTTTGTGAAAATAAATATTCCCATTGAGGATTAGCATGAGACCAGAAGCTATGCCAAATTTGACTAGTCTCTCAAGGCCAATCTTGTTCCTTAAACCAGATGTTTAACAGAGGTTGTGACATGTGAAGAGACCAGCAGATACAAAATACATGCAGTGGATGCTTACTCAAAATGAGGTGCATCATTTCAGAGAGTTAAAATACAATTTTTGAAGTGTTATAAAATTCTTTAAATGACTTTCCCTGATAATCCTTCACATGCACAATTAACCACAAATAGTAAAATACAGTTTACGTTTTGTAATATCCTCCTTTTCTCTTTTCACTAACTATTTAGGAGGAGGCCAGTGCGATTAGTTACTGCGGTTACTTACTTCCCTGAGATAAATCTAAGAGTGAGAGTGGTAAGCAAGTACACTAAATCTGCCCTTATTTCCCAGTCTAGATACTAAGTAACTCACAGGGACCTTCTTGTCAGCGGCACTCAACTGGTTCTCTACTCTGGTAATTTAACATTTTCAGCTTTTCTAACCTATGCAGTCACTTTTGTTTAGCTACCTCTTCTGTCTTGCAGACTTGGCAACTTGAAATTAAAGGTTATTCAGTCAATAAGGAAAGCAAAAAATATTTCAGTCACAAAAGCTGGTAGTTTTGCAACAGGAACTCTAGCGGAGAACAAGTACATACATGCTTTGCTTATAGAACAGTAACAAAAAAATGACGCTGAAAAAAGACATGGCAATGTCATCCTTGAAGCCATTTCATACAGCATCAGTTTCTGACTTTAGCACCCTTGCAGGGAAGTGACAGGAGGCACTCAACAAACTTCATATGCAGGAGGATGAGGGTAAGGCAGTAACAGCTGGAGGGAGCCCTACCAGAAGCTTTGTCTCAGGGGGAGGGCTTGTTTGTCCTCAGCTTCATCAGTTTGCCACTGGATTATTGTAATGGAAAGCAGACTGTGAACAGATCATGGTCAGGGGATGGGAGTATAACCATTATGGTCCTCACGGCATGGTAACCTCAGGATCATCTGACTTCCAAAGAAACATTGGGGATGTAAACAAGAGTGTTCCTTGCCTCCCACCTACACTGTGACTTTCCTACCACTTCTTCCTCTGCTCAGACGTGGAGTCAAGCTTGAGGAATGCAATGGGAATGGGAACTGATGGCCTGCTGCATGGAGGGACAGCAGAGAACAAAAAAATCACAAATTAGGTTTGTGATAGTAGAACGAGCATATGACCTGCCACCACATCTCTTGCCTGACCTATTCTTAGAGATGGGTGGATGGAAAAGGCTGAGTCACCGTCTCAGCTGCAGAAGACCAAGCTGTACAGAAGGAGTCTGCCAGATAGGGCTCCAAGACATACAGGATAGGAACTGCCCTATTTCTTGGAGCTTTTTGTGGCAGGTGGCTAATCCTCTCCACCCCATTTCCTTTCCTCTGCCTCATTCCTCACTATTCCCCAAAGCAAAGAACAGACTGTCTAATGCCAGAAGTCCCAAGTAGTTCCTTTCCAGTACTGATTTCAGGTTTTGCAGGTCTGGTTCCCCTTTGCTTTAATACAAATCACATGTATGGGATATGTTTTCATCAGATACCGTTTTGTTAGAAAGACTTCAAGAACATTACTGAGTGATTTTGTCCATATTCATTTAGCACTGTCACACAATCCAATGATGCTCTAGCACAAAGCGCCCCTAAAATTCTGATCAGCTCGTCATGGCTGTCAGGTAACTTAGCCCTGCCCTATGAGAGAACAGCTTGCTATATTTCATAACAAAGTATTTCTTCAAATCTACAAGCTCTTGAGAAAATAACATGAAACAACAATAACTTTTTTCTGAAAAAGAATAATTGTTTGAATACTCTTAGCAGTCTGATGCAAGTCCACCTATAGGAAATGATGTTAAACTGGTACCATCAAGAATGTTTTACAGTAAAAAATATTACTTACACGGCTTCCTTTTTCAGGGAAACACTGACATCCTCCACTGCAGTCTCTGCCTCCACATGGTCCTGTGTAAGTCTTTCCACCCTGCAAACCAGAACACACATAAAACAAAAGTTAAAAGGTATCGGCTACAATACCTGGCACAGCACAACAAGTTTTGATTAGTAGATTCGCTGGGAATTTGCCAATGCAAAGACCAGGATCAGATCTATGACTTTCAGTGGAAACCTCTTTAATCTATGCTTAGAAGCAGCCGTGAATGGCTTTCCAGTTCTTGGAGATCAGCATCAAGAAATATAATGTTACTCTATTAATTTCCCTCCACATTTTCAAAACATTGCAGCTCCGTGCTGAGCAGTATCTCACACATCCTTTTGACACATGCAACAGATATCGTATCACAGAAGCACAGCTGCTTGGATTCTTCAGGCACATGGACTTAAGTCCTACGTCACAATGCAGTGCATCCTTCTATGCACGCTCTAAATTGTTGCTATATTTTAAAATATTTATGGGTGGACATAAGGGAAGATGTAGGTATCATGTTCAAATCATAAGCCAAGCTCTGTCTTCTTCCTCTTCAATGGCTGCCTATTCTGGAGGTATCTCAAACTTGCTAGCAACCAACCACTGTGACCTAGAAGTCAGACCTAGATTAAATAGATAACTGCAGTTGTATCTCTCCTGACTGTCCAGAACCACCTTTGCCAGGGCTGCAAATATATGGATCACAAAGTATGCACCTCTCCATGCAAATCCTTGGATGGACTTCAACAGGCAGACCAGCTCAGATTACACCTAGCACACACTGCCTGCACGAAATGCAGCAGCCACAGTCACTCTTGTTCAGAAACCTGAACAGCAGAGATGCTGCACATGCTGTGGTGTGACTTTTATAACTGTAACTTAAGAATTAGGAATACTGTGAAGACCAGCCTGTGGCCCACCTAAGCCCAAGGTTTTGAACCCCTGGAGCTTAGTAAAGTAATCTGGGAAAGGAAGAAGGGATTTCTCATTGCTATTTCTGAACATGGCTTGCCTCACAGCAAATAATTAATAGACCCAGGAGAAAAAGAGAAAAAGACTGAAGTCTAGTAGCTACAGGAAGGGTGTCCTGGAGCCACAGCCCCTTATTCGGGGTGGTTGCTAATTTTGACATGCAGCACTCCTTAGATAAAACCTCACAGCACCCCAGCTGTAGGGTAGAGTCAGGCTCCGTGTCACTTGCTCCCCTCCTGGCTGGAAGAGCCCTGAATCCTTTGTTGTGCTGAGGTAGGGACAAATGGTCCCTTCACACTGCCTGTCTCCTGCATAGCTTGAGCACATCATCCTTGGAAGGGAGGTGACAGGGGCATAAACAAGCCCCCAGAACAAGATGGTTGCTCTGATTTCTGTGCTGTTGCTTAAATAGGCAGTGATGCTGCTGTTCCTGACTCTAGCCCTGACTCAAGGAGCTGAAACACAGACAGGGACCAACAGTGCCATGTTTAGCATTTTTCATATTGCTCTAAGCAATCCCCTACCCAACACCTGGGGTCGCTGGGTCGCATTTCTCAGGTATACACTTCTGCTGTTAGACTACTGAGAACCTGAAAATACATCTCCAGGCTTTGAATTCCTCCCTGGGAACCAAATGAATAAAAGGTATGGAGCAGGTACCAGGCATTGCCTAAGTCCTCCTTTGATCATATATGTATAACAGACTCTCAATCTTATGACAAGCAGTAATACGAAGTTTCCAAAACAAGTTTTTATGCTTGCCATGAGAGGGTTCATGTCTGTATCTTAACTATTTTTATATATTAAAATACTTTTGTTTCAACTTCATACTTAATTCTCACATTTAATGAAACAAGTAAGCTTTTCATACTGATAAAAGAACTGAAACTATGCCCTGAGCTATTTAAAGGTTAAGTGTTTGATTCAGGAAATTATTTCATGGATGTAACCGTCATGTTATGAACTCTGCTTTATGTTTAGGCTATTGTTTAGCGGAAATAACAAGCCAAGACAGTTTTATAAACTACAAACAGCTTGTTCAGGTTGGTCCATTTTTAAGTTAAATATCTGGATGGCCACGAACTCATTATCTCCATGGTTGTTTTTTTTCCTATTAACCTATTTGCAGATGAAATGTGCATCTCTTTCTCAGGATTCTTCATTTCACAGAGTTTCCCCCTCAATTCCTTTCCAGAAATTAAGAATAGTCCTATTCATTTTTATGGACACTGTGCAGATATATGGCCTATGTGAACATATTCTTCCACAGGATGCAGGTCTTCATTAATGAGTTGTGTGCTAAGTAGTGCTGCCGTTAACAAGAATAAATTCTGAACTTTCAGAAATCTGGTTTGGTTGGACTTGTAAATAATAGTATATCCTAGTCTAACAGTAATAGACTGACAGATACAGTAATTCCATCATGTGATTTTTCAATTATGCCTACTGAGAAAACAACAAGGAGAACAATAAGTTTCTTTCTTTCTTAATTAGCAGTGTGACTGAAATGTTACTATGGAGAAAACAGAGTATGATTCAGAACTATGGTAAGATATTTGTGCCCTTGTTAAAAAAAAGAAAAAAAGGAGGCTGCTAAAGCTTATTTCAACTGGAAGAAGTTCAAGGTCTATTGTTTGTGTACTATCCACCATCCAACATTTTAATTTGCATGCTGTAACAATACCAGCAGCTAATAGGGGGACACAATTGTTTTCTTCCACAATTTTAGGAAGCTTTTTTTTAATTTTTGCATTTTATGCCCTTTTATGCACATAGATTCTTCAGATAATGAAGAGAAAAGTCTGGAAGATTCTCCAAAGGTAAGGAACATAATGTGAAAACATTTGAGATCAGCATTAATATAGCTCTTCTGGATTATACATGTGTTCTCCTTATTGCCTAATATCCACTTCTTTACTTTTTGACTTCTAGTGGGATGACTTTGGGAACTTTTAGTCACATATTGCGTTTTTACTTTGTTTATAATTTCTTGAAGGCAAATCATTGCACTGTCGTTTAATCTGACATTACTAGGAAATTTCAGTATAAAACATTGTGGTTTAAAAGTTTGTTCATGTTAAAAAATAAATCTGTTAAGGATCCTTGTAAAACTTTATAAAAACCAACTATACGCATGGGCATACAATTGAGATGAAGGGAAATTAAATGGACATGTATCAGTTAATAATTAGAATGCAAAAAGCCCAGCTTAAAATTTAGCAACAGAAAATGTAGTTTTAAAGTACCACAACTATTTATGTTGCAAGGAAAACAGATTTCTGGGAACATAACAGCACTGGTGACAACCCAATGTAGTTTTAAACTGAGAAAAGAGCGTGGACTACCTTTTTGGACAGTGGGGAGAACAGTCAGTCCTAGGATACCCCATCTTGACACTGGCATCTAAACTGATCAACTGCATCTCCCCCAGACGTACTGCTTTCTCTTAACTGTAAAGGTGGGTGGGGGTGACTATCTCACGTGCAGACAACCACTCCCTGTAGAAATGTAAGGACAGGGAGATGAATCTCCTGATTTGCTTAATATGCAATTAAATGGTGAAAAGTGGTTTGCAGCAGAACGGTATTCTCAGGTTTGTGCAAGCAAGCTGCAAGACTGGTAGTAGCCCCCAATTCTGAAGTTGTCAGCTAAGAAAACCTTGAATCCAGGTCTTGCTCATGTTTGGATGATCCCAACTTCCACTAATCTCTAAGAAGTCCAGAGTCTAGGCAAAGCCTAGAAATGTGATCTATATAACTTAAGATTTATGCAACACTAGCTGCTATTATGGATCATAGTGGCAAGGGATCTGCTTAGGTCCACAGTGTCTGAAGGTAGGCATCTCCAGAGCAGACTTAGCTTGCAGAGACCATGACAGAAGAGTTCAGAAGAGATGAATACCTGCAAGTCATTCTCTGCCCTCTTTTATTTACCAACTTAGATATCTCCACAGGGGCCCATATGAGTATGTCTAGCTCATGGAACCTGATCTACTGGAAGATGTGGTTACAGCTCCTTTATTTTTAAAATAGAGCTGGAGAAGATGATAGGGTAGAGGAAGACTGAACAGAGCAGCTTTAATCTGCCCCATTCATTGCACACAATAGCACAGCAGTCAGCATAGTCTATTAGGAAATGGAAGACCTAACTGCAGTTATCTGATGGAGAAAATCAAATATGCCTACCCCCGGGGAAAGCTTTAACCAGCAGGCTGCAAACTGGGCTGGAATGGATGGAGAAAGGGAATGGAGAAAGGGAACAAAGAAAGGAATTAATGGAAAGGGAGAGAGATATTTTTCCAACTCTGCTTTTAATATCATTGGGTCACTGTTCTGGAATGAATATAAGGTTGATGGTTCAAGGAACATGGATACCAATTAAACACAAGCAAGAGAAAATGAATAAGTGCGTGCCATCTATGTTTGTAAAGCATGTCTATTTGTCTAGTGTAAATATCTTCTCACTTTTATGTATGTGAAATAGCAAGCATAAAATGTGGGTGTCCCAACACAAAATCTCTTCTTGGCCGCTTGCTTTCTCATAATTTTTTTGTCCCCTCAAAATATTACTTCTGTACTTATACACCTTCAGCAAACAAAAAACTTAAATGCAGTTTCCTTCAGCCAAAATCTTAAATAACCCAGAAACATACATGCACTTCTCTTTAAACTTTTCCACACATTAATGATTTATTTATTACTAATCTTGGCCACATTTGTGTAAACGTTATCTCTGCGTGCCCATTCAAGTACCTTCACTTCAAGGGTTGGTATTCTGACAAAGAACAAAGGCAACCAGAGGACAGACCTCAAAGTACAGTTCTATGAGTACAGAAAGACCAGGAAATATAAGCCATTTCCTTACATACAGCTCAAAAAAATTACGGAAATTATAATGAAAATATTGCAACATGGAATCAAAAGACTCCATACACCGACATTTTCTTTGATAAATTGTGTGTTAACTTCTGTCCTGACAAGCCCTATTCTGTTCTCTCCATCAATTGCAGCAGCTCCTCCAAGCTGGCTGTTTCACCAAGAGAGGTTTTAGAAGGTCTGGGAGCTTGCTGAAAAGCTGAACCACAGCTGAGGGTGCTGACATACCACATGCCTCTGCAGTGTGGCAACAAAGCAGCACACTTGGATGTTTCACATGAGACTTCAGGCTGGAAGTCCTGAGGGGATTCCTGGCATGTCTGCAAGGCAGCCTCTGTGTCACAGCCAGGGAGACCAGCCCAGCCCACACCTCCAGTACAGACCTCTGTTTCCGCGTCTGACCTTCAGCTGTAGAAACTCACATTCATTTCAAATCCGGTTTATAAGGCCCTGATTTAGAAACATTAATTTTCTGCTTCCTTTGAAAGAAAGGAGAAAAAAGATAAGGTAGGAATATGACAGGATACTCCTGCTGTTGATAAACCAGACAGAGGAACTTCAGTGATTTCAAATGTGACCCCACAGTTGTATTTGCCTAAAATCAGCATTTTGCTCCTTAAAGACTCGAAAACATTTGTCACCTGGATGCCAAACTTATTTTTCTAGAAACATGTATAAACAACCATTCAAAACAAGTATGGAGAACAGTCAGTGGGGGAGGCCTGGAGTGTTCAGCCTCAGGCTTGGTCTGGAAAACTCTCTGTCCCCAGGACTTAGAATGCCAAAGAAGGAACCAGCCAGCTGAAACCGCCTGCTTGCAGTCCAGTAGCTACTAGTGCATTGGACAGTAAGACCACTGTGAAGACCTTAATTGGTGAGGGAAAGAGAGAGATAATTTGGCACATTCAGAGAGGAAGAAAAGATGTGGGTGTGGATCCTCTCTCCAACTGTTCTGAGAATTATTTAGCTAAGAAATAATTCTTTCTTTCATATTTGAATGGGAGCCAGAACCTTTTCTAGACTGGATGCATGGCAACTGGAATGATTTAGTGCATGACCTCAATATCATATGAATGTTTACACTTCCCACCAAAAGGATGGGGAGCCATGTATTTACATATCCTTCAATGAAAAATTACCTGGAGGAGGAAACTGGTCCCAGTAGGAAAACAAAGAGACTTACCACCAGCCATATGAAGAAAGCTGGTCTCCTAACAACTGCCTAATGCTTCCCAATGCAATAAGAACAGCAATGCTTGTGGCAATCAGTTATGAATTATTGATTGCTGCCAGGTTTCGCATGCTGCTTCCCTCCTACAATACAGTGTATAGAGAAAACTGGGAGTCAGGTTGCTTTGGTCCCGAGTCCTGACAGCCATAGGAATGTCAACAGAGCAGGAGTATCCAAAAGCAGCACTGTTCCCAGGGCCTGGGACGACTGTGCTCGATGTCTGGAGGGAAGGAAGGGCAGGAGAATACAAAGTTTCTGATGCTGAGAAGATCCCAACAGATGGAAACTTGTCTTCTCAAGTGTGTCTTGGCAAGTATATTGAAGCCAGCAATGGGAAACATGAATCTGTACCTCTCCGAAGTGAAGCTGTAAAATACTTTCCTCTTATGGGCTGGCTTGTGGCTCTTGATTATATGAACCTTCTGGCACGCGGCCTTGATTTGAAGACTGCATATTTTCATTTCAAAGTGAAACGTCACAGCTCCACATGTTCACTTTTTTTTTTTTAGGTACTATTTACCATCCCCTCTTCAAATTAAAAAGTTCTCTTGTTGCAGTCCCGAGACACTGCCTTGTAACAACTGCAGAAGGCAGACATGATACAGTGTGAACTTACCCTTCACATTTTCATAAAAGCATTTCTAATTTTGTGGCTTGAAAACCAGATGGAATCCAGAAGGAGTTGCTGTGATATAGTAGGCATTAAATAAATAGAGAAATAAATAAATAAATGGAAGGTCTTTAAGAGGCTTAGTCAGAAAGTAAATCTTAAGAGCTGCCTAAATATACAGTACAGACATTTGAGTAACTGTCCAGGGGGTCTCGCCTTCTCACCCAACATGAAGTTGTTTGCAAACAGTACACTTCTAAGCAAGCAGCGTATGCTGTGACAGTTTTCTGTCAAGAAGTCAGTGAATGGGTGTCTCATATTTTACAGGTAATGAAGCTGGGTTCAGCTGCATTTTGTCTTTTCTTCCCTCACAGAGATGATTATACGTTAACCTAAGAAAGGGACTAGAATGTAAGATGGGAAAATCCAGCTAAAACATTTTAAAATATCAAACAGTAAAAAAGTCACCACTATAGAAAGAATTATCACCCCTGTTTATTTTTGAAGAATCTGTCATGTCATGGGAAAGGGAACCCTAAAAAGCAGACACAGGTCTCTGCATGAATGTGTTGCAGCTCTCAGGATCTAATGAAGGAGGGTTATGATACAGAGGACTTTTCCTAGAGCAAAATTGTATCCAGAGGAGGAAGAACAATGTCCTCTGACACTCCTCTATTTGAAAAGGTGACTTAGCTGCCTGAAAAAATTATAATTTTTCTCTTAATCATCAACTAAGGCTTGAACAGGAGCTAGCAAGAGAGAGGTGATGCTGCAGGCAAACTAAGCTTTTTGAAGAGCGTGTAGCCATGGTTGAAAATATCTCTTATATCTTACAAAGGGGGAAATGTTACACAGTCAGCAACTTACACCTATGGCCCACAGTGATTACAGAAGGACAACACAAGTGTTGCTCATGAGCACTCCATTTTCATTTTTACCAACTTAAGAATCAGGTTTGCTTGCAGAAGAGAACCCCACAGATATGAGTCTAGTAAGAGACTGAAGCTGGAAATGGATTAATAAAGGTACACAAAGGTACATACACTAATTATTACTATTAGCTAAGGAAAGCCCATTGGCTTCCATGATTATAATAAGAACACCTTCTGAATATGTAGTTGCCTCAATTTAGGTGACTTCATATCAACTGACTCTTTGTTCAAAAGGGAATTTTTAGCTAAATCTGAGACAAAGGTAGAAAATGCAGCAGTAGCTGAAGGAAAATCTAGATTGGTAAGTTAAAATTTGTTTTGATATCTTGTTAAACGTGATTCCATCATTGCAAATGCATGCGTTTAGAGATGCCTATTATTTTAGTCTATCATTTTCTCTTGTGAGACCACAGACTCTCGTCTGGCATCCTGCATGGCATTCCTCACCTAAAAGGATGGTGATCTTCGGAGTAAGAGTGCTGGGATATCTTAACATGAACCCTTATTCCCAACATCCCATCCCTAGAAACTAAGCGTATCTCCACAGAAGCTACTCAGGCGGTTTTATAAGGTAGTATTGCAGGAGTTAGAAAAAGTGTTTTCTAGTTATCAGTGATAAAGAAAGCACTCTGACTTGGCAAAGTAGACGTAATCACTTGTTAGGGAGTCTGTGATGATAAGCTACACTGAAAGGCACAGTTTGTTTCTTTTAAAATTTTTATTCTAGTGGTTTATTTTATGCAAACCACCGTGCATTTTGTATTTGATCTGCACGAGTGGAAAGGCTTATGCAAGGCATAAGTTAGTGGACAGTGCTATCACCTCATATGTGCAGTTACACTGCAGAGTAGGTCAAAAATATTTTCCTTAATGGAATGAGGGGAAAGATACTGTCAGCCCATAATCTGGATTTGGCTTTTGTCCAGTATCTTATATTACTGGAATAAAATCCTCCTTCCCATCCCTAAGAACAGAAAGGCATTTGTTCATATACTAGTAGCATTATAATGAAACACAGCATCCACTCATTAATAAGTAGCAATTTCTATATTTAACTACTTTTAGGTTCCAAAGTCTAGTCATTTTCAGTTCTGGAAAGACTTCCAAATAATGATATCATTTGCTTCAAACAATAGAAAGTCTGGATGCTATTCTATATATGGAGATTTATTTTTTTTTAGTCTATTTATAAACCACGCCAGCTATTTGACCTGTCTAGTTTACTCACCTACGTAAATTGGCAGACTCAGGAAACTTACTTAAGAACATATTATTCTTAGCAGTTGGTAAACCTTAAAAGTTGCTAAATTATACTTCAGATATGCATGCGCTACTTCTGAAAACTCATCTGAGCCTATTACCAACCTGCCAATGTAGGGAAGATTTTTGCTTTTGAACCAGCAGCAATGCAATGGCATTAGCCCTTCTCATGGGGAAGGGACTGACAGAAACCAGCCACGGGTCTGTCCTCTGTATTTGTTCAGTGCAGTGCAATGGTGCCAGGGTTTCCTGAAGCATAATTTATAAATTGAATTAGTTAGTTTTCCTCTGGAGAAATAGTTTTCCTCTGAAAATAGCTGTTCGCAGACGTAACCTGCTGACCAGGTTCTTAGGCATTCAGAGATCCTGGGAGGGTTGTTTTTTTTCCCTTGGGAGGAGTGAGGTTGGTGACAGTTAACGGCCTTATTTAATCCTTTTGTGCCTGCAGATTCAAATATAGCAGAGAAAGAAAGAAAAAGAGCTGTGTTTAAGTTAGGCACTGGAACAGGCTGCCCAGGGAAGTGGTGGAGTCACCATTCCTGGAGGTGTTAAAAAATAGAGCAGATGTGGCGGTTCAGGACATGGTGTAGGGGTCAGGGAGATGTTGGGATGAAGGTAGGACTTGATGATCCTAGAGGTCTTTATCAACCTACATGATTCTATGATTCTATAAGTTTCTCCTGCAGAATTATTTACTAAATTGCAATTAGAAGTATATACCAAGAACTGGAAGTATGGAGCTATCACTGAGAGGATGATTTGAAAGGAATGGATTTGCACAGGTTTATTAGTGATGACACAGATTGACTGACTCTGCTTTCATCATCCATGCTGATGGGTAAGTCTAGTCCAGTGTAATGCTTACAACCCTGGCTCAGTTTTCAGAGTTGGCTGTTAGACAAATGACTGTACAGGAAATATTAAATGTGGAAATTTACTATGCAATTTTTCAGAACTGCTTCTTGGGACGGGACTGGTATTTCCTTAAAAGTAAGAAGAATGGATAAGAGATTTGCAAACTGGAAAAAGAACAGCATTTGGTGATGGAAGCGTTTACTGCTGACTGCTTGGTCAGATGCAACACCCACCATTTCCTTTCTATTTCAGTCAAGAAAAAGCCCATGAGAACTAGCTTACTGACCCATTTCACATTTCAGTTTAGATTTCAAAACTTAATCTCCTCCCCAAGCCTTCTTGTCTCTGCTCCGAGTTGATTTGTGTTGCTACTAGTAAAAGCCCCAAGGCTTAATGCAGATTTTTAGAGGGTACACCAGATAAAGAAAGTATATTAGAGGATCTGACATATCAGGACCATATACAGACCCCTGTGGAAGTTTTGTTATTTGCAATGGGGTCAAAGCAGGTAATCTAAAATACAGAATAAGGTGTTCAGAAAAAAGATCGATCTCTTTCTTGCGGATTTAAAATTTAACAGTCAGCTATTACTGAGAATCTCCTTTCTCACACATTTTGATTAGCAAAATCTCTTAATGTATTTCCTCATAAGACAAAAGAAAGGACCTGCAAAAGCTCCCTTTTTAATGTGCTTTTATTTGGCAAATAAGATGTCCCAATAAAAAATGCCTGAAAAACTCACATAGAAGAAACATTGTAATTCCTGCTCATAAAATTTATGTGATATATTTTATGTAAAAGCTGTTTTATTTACTTACCTACTCAGGAGACAAAATATAATGCTTATTTTGTGTATTTGTATCTATAGATGCCAAAATCTGAAACCTGGAATGGCCTAATTAAGTTCTCATGGATACTAAAAAAATAAGTAACAGCTACTTTTTTTCTTTGGATATTTTTTCATCCTTCATTCCTGCTTCCACACAAATTTCACGGAGCAGGGGGAAGAGGTTCTTTTTGGGAAAGAGGTTCAATTTCCTTCAAAATATCCAATGGCTATACAAGAATGTTACCACAGCCACACTGTGAAACATTGGCTTAGGAGAAGATAAAGTAGAATTTACATTTACCCAGAATAAGATAAAAGGGCTCATCTTTCCTATATGTACCACTGACATCTGACTTAACCTGCTTTGGTTCAGCTCAGCAGCTGGGCTGATTTCTGCAATGTTGCAGAACTGAGTTAAATGCACTTTCCCAGAGTCGCATGATGAGTCACTGGTTCAGCTTGGTCTAGGGCTCAAGATCTTCCTGCCTTTCAGTCCATTTTCCTAACCAACAGACAAACACTGTCTGCATTGTTGCAATAAGTCTTGTGGCTCGGTCTCCACACCAAAAATGTTCTTATCAGAGTACAAACAACTAACATACTGAGATTATAAACAACCAAATATCAAGGTCCTTCAAACTGACTTAAGTGATGCCATTTGGCTTCTCTTTCACATCCTTTTTCATTATATGCTTGCATTTTTGCAAATAGATCTTCAAAAATGCAGAAATGTTCATGCTTTGACAGTAAGGAGCAGAAAATAGACAAGGGCAAAGTAAGGAATACACCTATAGTTCACTGCATCGGAAATTAGATGGGCTTGACTCCTAGAAGAGGTAGAACAGACCCTACAGTGCTCATCAGGCTCAAAGTTCTTAGCAACTGGTAATTAATGCTTTATTCAGAACAAGTTTCCTGTATAAGCTGTACACTCCACCTCAGGAAGAATAACTCAGGAAGAGTAACTCTAAATTAGAAATCCAGCAGAGGCAACCAGCAGACTGGATGTATATATTCAGCTTTGCCATAAGCAGCTTTCTTTGATGTCAGGTGACGTCAGCTCAAAATGTTGATTTTGAGACAGAAAGCCCAGAGCCCAAGAGTAGATCTTAGAAATACTTTATCAGCAGTGATGTGGAAATAACCTGGGACTGCACTGTTCATGTTAAAGGGTTATAATATTGCTAAAAAAAAAAAAAAAAGGTCCAAGCTCTATCTCCTTGCTTGTCTCCCTGAAACTTCACAGATTTATTTCACACATCTGCTTGGAAAAGGTCTTCAAATTAGAGACCAGTAATAAGACTGTGGATGTCTTGGGAAGGTATCACCTTACGAGGGCAGTGGTCAGAACTCACTAAGCTCCAAAACATAAAACCCCAGTGGCTTGTACTTCACGTAAGATACAAGACTCTGCTAAACTCCAAAACCTGGCAGAGGAAAACAGCTCTCCACATGTAGACTGAGGAATCAGGACTCTAGTGAATCATTACCATAGGTGTGGCTCAACCACTGTCAAGATGGTTTTCCAGGGGCCCTCTGCTCTCTCACACAAAGTCACAGCTTTGTGCATCAGAAGGTAACAGAAAAAATACATATTTGTCTTGTTTTCCCTGATCATGTAGTCAATATCTACAGCATATTTTGTGAGCAGGACAGACCTCAAATGCAGAGTTTCTAGAAGAACTCCACTATGTCTCTCCTACTAGCAGATTCCTCTCTCACCATTTACTTTTGTGAAAAAGACTCAATGCTTGAACTGCTGAAAGCATGGTAAAATAGCTTCATTGCTGCCTCTTCACTAGATCTTTCTTTCTGTGCTCTTTTTCCCCAGCTTCTAATAAATTATTCCAGTTGATTTTTGAAAGGCAGGTCTTTTCCATGAAAAGGTAACAGTACTGACACATGCTGGATCAGTAATGTTGTTTTGAGTCCTATCACACTTTGTCAGCAACAGCTGTTGTTCACAGATGGATCTCACTAAGCACACATTTGAGGGGCTGAGCACTGACTGAGCAAGCTGCATAACTAGAACCTCATTTCTCCATTTAATGAGATGAGAAATGGTCCCCAGAAAATTCCCACTCTCTGTTTATACTGTTTTGTTTGTAATCTCTTCCCTTTTGTGTCCTGAAAGGTATACAAGAGTGTTTCCCTAGTCGTCAGATCCTGGAACCTGTTTAACTGAATTGGAAAGATGCTAAAACAAGTCTTGGAGGCATTTATTCCAAACCTCATCCTCTTTATTTCCTTAGTGTGTACTTACACACATGTAAGTGTAATTCGTTTTCCAGCTGTGAAGTATAATAGTTTTTCTTCTGGCTCTCTTTCCTTATTTTTCTGTTTCTTTTGATGAACGGGGTTCCACTCAGGCAACTGCTTCCAGTAGCAGGAGATCCCAAATCAGCCACTACCTTTGTTTCAATTTTGCTGCTGAAGTACAATTTTTTAGCACAGTTGGACCATTTCTCTACAGGTCCCAGTTTTCATGGTGCCAACTGTTCACACAGTCCATTCAGAATATTTATTATGCAGTTCCTTTTTCTGATAACTCAAACATACTATTTCAATTTCCTCAAACTTTTTTCGAATGCTCCTTAAGCAAATATGTGCTCTTTCCTTCTTGCTGTACAACACTAGGTCATTTGGAGAACTCTCTAAGGGAGATTACAGTCACACTAATATTAGCCCTTATTTCGTGGCATTTGTGATTCCTCCTGTCCACAGCTACACAGAACACTGGCTTTAATAGCTTAGGAGAGTGTTACATTCTACTGGTGTTCCTGCACTTCTGCATTACACATGAACCAGATTTTGGAGTCTAGGCAACCACCAATGCAACTAGGCAAGATACTAAGAATATAGACACAACAAAAGCAATTCTTGAAGATCTTGGTATGATAAGAATAACCCCCCCTTATTGATTTCTCGTCTCCTATTTACTGAGAAAGGGTATCTATAGTAACAAATTTCCCAGAAATTCTTGTGACTTTCTAATGCCCTGCTTCTTCTTACTCATCCCCAAAAACTATCTCCCAGTGCAAATAGTCAGTTCAAACAACTGAACTCAGTTGTCCCACTAAATCCAGTTGTATCCCTTAATCACGAAAACTGAGCCTCTTGTTGCATACTGGAGGACTTCATCACCATCATAAAGTGTGATGTTCTTGGCTGTGAATTACAGCTAGGATCCCATGGCAAATGAGTTTTTTCTGCTTCTGCTGTTTTTTATTAAGTAACTAAGAAAACATGAGTTCTTGTGCTTTCCTCATTAAGCCAGAAAATAATATAAAAATCATGCAAAAAACTACTCTTAAAATCTCACAGTTGCAGAAACCATCATCCTCCACATATATTTATTTATTTAGCTCCTATAGATCTGAACCCCAGTATGCTGCTGGTCTTTATACAAAACTAAAACAAATGTGACTATTACCCTATGGTGATAATAGTCTAACTTTCTCCTGTCATCTTTTTCTAGCAACTGGGGACCAAGAGGAAACATGACTTACATGACTTAAAAGACAACAGTTTATGCCAGATGCTAAAGGAGCAATAGGATGCATTACACAAACAATTATTTGGTCTTGTGTTTTGACCAAAAATAGAAGTCACTAGCCACCCTTGTTTCCCATCTTATGGTTTTTTTTAACAATTCTGTGCTTTCAGAGGGAGAGCAGTACAGTGCTGACTTGCTTTGCTGTGTCTCTATTTCTAGGAGTAGCTGACACAGCTGACAAAAGGGAGGTTAACTTACTTCTCACTTCCCCCCTGCCCCCACCGCCTCTCATCCCAGGAAGGCAGTAGGAAAAAAGGAATTGTTCTTCTGAATTGCACATCCGTCCCATCTCCTCCTGGGAAGAGACAGCTATTTCTTATCTTGGCTGTTTTACACCACTGAAATGTGAAGGGAGAGTTTGAAGGAAGGAAATAAAAGACAGAGAGACCTCTGTGCTTCAGAGCATTGGAGGGAACTGCTCTCTACGTATCAGAAGAAGGGTGGGGTGGTTGGTGGCGGTGGGGACAAGAATGCTGTAGGTAAGGATGAGCTAGAAAACCTCTGCTGATAGAAAAAGAACACTTTTTGGTGAAAAGAAGATCTTTGATCTGCTATCTGCTCTTCACACTCTTGAAAAATACATTTAAATAAATACCTTTACATTATTTCAGCCTGCAAACTTCTTGTCAATAGTGATTGTCCTCTGAGATCCTAAAGAAAAGATGTGGCTGTCTATGTTATTCATGCCTCAAAGAGAAATGAAAGAAAAACATCCTTTTTGCACTATTTTAGGACATACTGCCTCTGGAAATAGGGACTTATGGCTAAATCTAGTATAAATAATGTCATTTGGTAGTACTTCAAACAACAGTGGGGTTAATTTAGTCTTTCCTCTGGGAATCAGAAATGAACACGTGGGTTTTCTGAGAAGACACGAAGAAATTTTAATTATCTCATTTAGAAGAAGCTCTGTTTAAAGCACAGACTTTGAAATATGCAAGGGGCAAACTTCAAAAGATCTGGTGTTAAAGATAAGCACCCAAAATGTAGAGTACTTATCTGAAGCTTATCTGGACTATTTGATGCTCTGTGAAATGGTACCAGAAATTGTGTACCAGCAGGCCGCCTGCAGCAATTTCAGAACTTCCTTTCAGGCCAGAAACTTGATCTGTTTGGTGGCAATTCCTCTCCTTTGGACTTTGTGCAATGCTGAGAGTGTGGTATGAGAACACAAAATCCAGTAACTTAAGCAACTCCTGTGATGGAACGGCTAACCAGGCATTTCAGAACTCAAAACTCCTCATGCAGCAATGGCAGCTTGGTCAAACTCAGCCAGTTTCTCCTATGAAAGCAGACTGTCTCAAGAGTAGCCCTTTCCCAAAAACTCTTGTGGACAACGAGTCTTCTCCAAAGCCTAGAGAAGGGACATAATCTGTTGGCATCTTCCAGTGAGGGGACAATGGACCAGGCTTTGTCAGGATTAATCGGACATCTATTTTCTAGCATTTTGGACCTTTGTGTTAAATAAACTAAGGTAAAAAGTTTAGGAAATAGTACGCACAAACACATTTGCAAAGACTTGGGTAACTCCCCTGGGATAAACAGTGGTCCTAATAAACTGCTCTGGTCTTGAGAAGTGGAAAAATTCATCTATGTGGGTAAAAAGATTCCAAGCAGATTATTTCTTCCTTTCTTTTTTTTTCCTTTAGAAAAGAAAGATGACTTAATTCAGTAAGCCCATTCTGCATGGCTGGGGCTCTGCGTGGATCCCCGCACCACTGCACTTTCTGTAAAGGAGCAGAAACAGCACAGGGACGGCTGTGCAGTAGCTGGAGAGACCAGAGAAGGGAGTAGTCAGGAAGCTCCTGCCAGTGCAGCAGGCACAGCGAGAGCAGCAGCGACTAATGGCAAAACCAGCAGCAGAACATGTGTGGGGATCAGGCTGGAGCAGGTTCGGCTGCACCCTCTGCAAGATTTGGGCATCCAGCTCCTTCAGGATGTGGGGATGATAGAGAAATGTCAAATACTGGAGCTGTCACCCTCAGCTCCTGGAGGATGGTCTGATGCTGCGAATGTACTCCATGATGGCAGTTGTGCCTCCTGCTGTGGATTACTTAGGTTTTCCACAATGACATATGATTAACTGGGAGGTAGAAAGAACAGGGAAGTGTAAAGATTTGTTTATTTAGGCCCTTTCATTTGATTCAGTTTTCCTGCGGAGGGAAGTACTGCTCAATAAGAAAGCGCAATTTAGATTGCCAGATTTGTGGGTGGAGGCTCAAACTGGTGCAGTTTGTTTGGCTCTGCCGGGTGGTTTTTTTTTTTTTGGTAAGGAGAGCTAAAATCGATTCTGACCTATATTGCTTCTGGCCAGAGAGGTTTCTCTCAAGTTGAATTCCCTGTCGGGTTAGACATCAGTCTACCTGAATGATGTAAGCAGATACGGACCTCAAAGGAGCAACGCACACAGGCAGGTATCAAATCTAGATCTAGCATCACTATCTCGGGCATAGATGGATATGATGAAGTGCAACTTATCACTTGGATAGCCCAGCCAGGAAAGGCTGCTATTGCAATCACTTTGTCAAATTATACTGCTGCCAGTGGAGTACCTCTACACAAAAAGTAGTGGAACAGCGCAGGCTTTGTCTTTATGATTTTATCCATAATAGACACTTTTGTCAGCAGAACTTATACATGTAATCCACAGATGGCTGGACTACAGACCCGGATAAAGATTGCTTAAATAGACCCTTACACTTAGATAGGTGACCAAAAGGATGTAACTGAGATGGCACAATGCAACACTGTCCACTACTTCATAATAATAAGATTATTTGCAAATATTAAATGCCATAATAATCTTATTCAAGTACATGCTTAGATATTGCATGGTTTTGAGAGAGATCATGTGAACTATTCTAAATTGTTCTCCATATTAATTCAGATAAAAATTCTTAAACAATATTTTCCTTTTTGGAAAGAAGCTCCAGTGAAAACTAGAATTCCAGAGGAATTTATCCTTTTTGGAGAGCTAGCTGTGAACACATGCAGAATTTTCTACTTTCCCATAATAAAACTTCCTTGGCCTCTAACACCAGAACTATCTGTTCCTCCAAGTGTAGAACACACTAATAAAATATTTATCGTCTAGGAACGACATTGGCAGTGGTTTTCATACCACCTGCATTCTGACTCGGGGACTTCTCAAGAGCTGAGTAAGGTTGCTGCTTGGACAGCTTTCAAAAACTGGGCAAAGAGTGCTTCACATGCCACAGGAGATGAAGAGTCTGTCAGCCAAACTGTTACTGACCCCCACCATCCCAGTGCACCCTGCCCCATGTCAGCACATCACGTGTCAGCTTCGATAAAAGCATTCTCCTTGTCCGTATTTCTACAGTAGCTCCAAAAGGCTCAAGTATTTCCAATTTGCAGTGCTGAAACTGTGTTAGTATGTCAGTTACCTTGTTTCATTCTAAAAGAGGTCTGGTTCCATAACATAGTTCCCCACGGCATACCCTCTGTGGTGTGGTTCAGTCCCAGAGCTCAGGATGTGTATTTTCCATTTGTTGCAGGGCAAACGTCCATCCTACTTAAATAACTCTATCCCCAAACTGTACCATCTAAGGAACTGATCAAGATCAGTAGTACCAAACATTTTCAGCAGGCTGGTTTTCAACAGCACGTTACACTTCTAGTAATTCTGAAGCTGAAGGTTCAATATAATGCCTAAAAGTGCATTTATATGCTTTCTGCTACTGTTTTTTTGTAATCCTTGGGCTCAAAAATAGCAAACGTTGTGTGTGTGGTAGGAGACAGCAACAACAGTATCAAAACACAAAAAAGCCTTTACTAAGCCAAGGCAAAGTTGAGAAAGATTATTTATATTAGTGTTAATTTAGATTTTTTTTTTATTCAAACAAAAATGTGAAGTTGATTACGAAGAAGATTTTTCCCAGCTTCAACTACATGTTTTAACTTCATGCAATCACGTCAGAAAAAGTTACATGAACACAACATACTTTCTATGTAAATACGAAGTGTAGAAAACTTCAGTATCAAAATGATAGAACACTCGAGCTATTTGTTTCTTTTTTCTGAGCAGGAATAAATGTTTTTCAGATATTTTCCCATGAAATTTATTAAATATTTTTGTAATATGGCTTTCTTTCTTTTAGATTATAAGCAGCACACACCTTCAGGAAAATAGTATTAACTGAAAGGTTAGGCAACTTTGTTTTCTGTGCCTGCACACAGACTCAAGGCGCCCGTGCTCTGAGACACCTCCGCCTCAGGGAGGCTTGCCCAGCTCTGCTTTGCTGAGATCTGATAAGGCTTTGGGTTGGATTGACAGGACTGCAGGCCATGAAGACCAGCAAGGCTGCTAGAGCTGGAGCCTGCAGACGTTACTGCTGTAGCCCACACTTCTACATCTGATTACCAGTCAAAAGCAAAGGAGCATCAATGGAATATGAAAGGCAGTTTTGGTATCATTTTGCTATCTGATCTTGTTGATACTCCAGCCTTTCCATAGAAGACTTCAGTCTTGTTTCACTAAAATCCTTTCCTTCACTGAAGCTTTTTTTTCCTGACATTCAACTGCTCTCTTTCTTTAGGACACAGCAACACCTACCGTGTGAGGAAAATAGGAGGTACCTCAAGAAGCATGTGGAGCAGGTTCCTGGCCAGCAATGCAGAAAACAAGGACATTATTCACTTGCTTACTCATTTGCAAAAGAGCAAACGCTGCTGAGAACTCCCAAGCCTCTGTTATCTTTGCGACTGATCCTTGGTGAACAGCTGGCAGCAAAATCAACTTTCCAGGGTGGCTGAATATCAAATAAATATGGGTTGCCTGGCCTAGAGAACAGCATCATTACCATTTATCTTGTTATGACAAAATGAGTTAGCGTATTTGTCATTCTTTACTTGATAAATGTAAGCAGACACAAGGGGTATGTAGGGACATAACATCATTTTCTTCTATTTCTCAAAAATAGCAAAGCTAAGTTATCTTCTCTGTAAGTGCAGCATATTCTAAAATTAGAAAAAGACAGACTGCAGAAAGGTTTCTAGGACTTTGTTTTCTAATTAAATAATGGGAAGAATGGTTCCCTCCATCCTTCCTGTTCTCCTGCAACAGTCACAGTCACAAGCATTTGGCTCCTTAATGCTGTCCAAGTCACAAAGCAGAGGCCAAACCAGTCTGTTTGAAGGTTGAGCTTTGCTATTAGGGACCTGGAGTCCCCTCACTTATGTTGGCCCATGAAAGGAAAATGCTCATCTGTGCTACTCCTGAGACCTGTGTATAAGAAAGTCACAACAATAGAGCAGATAATTTAGAATATTCATGCTATTTAACTGCCATAAAGATGAAGTAGTCGTAATGGCAAGATGGGGTTGGAGAGAGAAATGTGAGGATTTGCAGAAAGAATCAGGAAACGTAAAATCTAAAGGAACATGTTAAAAAAAAAAAGTAATTTGACTGCTACTCTGAATCTTCTGACTGCACTAAAAAAAAGCCACATAAAGTAACTTCTGAACTGTTGCTTCTTCTTAAGCAGAGGTATGCAAAGTAGCTTTAAACATCTCTTATCTCTATGCTTGCTGCATATGGAATTTTCCAGAGGAATTTGTCTAGCAGATGTTTTTAACTAGAGTTGGTTAAAAGCATGATGAAGCCCCAGCAGGGAAAATAAATAACAGTGTTGTGACACTAGGAACTCAGTTGTCATCGTTAGTGATGAAGCAAGATAACTGCCTGTCCTGAGCAGGAGTGTTCTGGTGGTCTCTGTATAATCTAAAACGGAGGAAAACAAGCTGGACCGAGTTCAAGGAAGCACGAGTATTGCCTCATACACCTTCAAATTATAACAAGCCTTGATCAGATATTCACCAGTCTTCAGCACCAGACTTCAAGAGCACTTGCCATGTATCTGGAAAATGGAGTACCTGGAAAAAGAAATTGCCTCTCATCCAACTGGAAACTAAGAATGAAAGGCTGTGGTCCTTGGACCTTTAAGATGGAAAGCATTTATCCTACAGAGGTGTTCTTAATTAAACTACTCAAGGTAGTCATGGGAGTCACAGAGGGGCAGGGAGGGAGAAGGAACTGGGCTCTCTGCACATTTTATGCTACTTGTGCTGCTTGTTTCTTCCAGGTTGAGAAAGGAAAATGCCTGGAGGAAGAAATGGGGAGGAAACTCTATGGAGAATTTTGTAAAGATTTCCTTCTCTCTGCTTTCTCACGGAAGAAGGTGACCTGAACTCTTTAAGATAAAATAAATGTTCCATGAAGCCTCATATGAATCAACTTCTTGTCAAAAAGTCTGCTCTTCTACATGCAACACTCTTAAAGAGGCTCCTATGTAACAATTTAATATAATTAGTTCCATCCATTCGGCACAACTCAACCACTGATGTGCTGCTTTTACAATACCAGAAGCAAAATTGAGCATGACTGAACTCTTTTCCTGCAATGTCATGTTGCTATACAAATAGTCACTGGCCTCAGGCTACAACATCGAGCTGCCCTTTGAGTCCAGGTTAGCCTGTGCGGGGTGGCTGAGCTCCTGGGCCTGTTTGAAGAGGCAATGAATGGACACTGTGGGTGGTAGGTTCCCACAGTGCTAATGGCCACAAAAAAAATGAAGCAAGGCAGAGGGCAGAGGAGGAGGAAAAAGAAAGTAGGACCAAGAAGTGGAAATCTATTATACATCCACAAAGCTCAAAGGGAAAGAATAAACAAAGCACTATTATTCCTTCTGTTGCTGCTTTTTTTCATAATTCATTTTCTCAGTGTTTTTTTTAACTGGTTTTCTTTCATCTTCCTGTCTCCTGATCTTTCTTTAGCAAAAAAATACCATGTTGAGATGCACTCGGGCTTGAAAATGATTAAAAGAACCACACTGTACTTATCCTCCCAAGTGTCCCTTTGTGTGCAGGCACTTCCCTGCTTCCCTGCTGGCTGTGGACCAGGGTGTTGAGCCAGGTAGCAAACACGTGGCATGGTGCACTTCACTTCAGCAGGCACCCTCCCTCCTCCACCTGACCCTGGATCACCGCAGCGTGTGGAGCATGTTCTTCCTTCGGGGAACCCCCAGCTCCCTGTCCCCTGGCACTGGGCAAGGGCCTAACCCACCTCTGGAGAGGCTGCAGCAGATGCTGGCAGCAGCTTTCCTTGGTGGGCAGCTTACCCCAGAGATGCATTGGAGAAAGCATAAGCTTAATTTTACTGTCGTAAACGTGGAATTAGTTTCTATAACGGGGTTTCCAGGAGATCCTACTATTACATCTTAACCATGAAATTTACAGTACTTGAGGGAAGTCTTTCTTCTGTTTCTTGGGACACCTCCCAGGAGAATCTAGCACTGGAATGGTTGACTCAGTAAATACTTTTTTTGGTAGCATAGACCTCTTTCCCACAAATGCATAACCTACTGTTATTCTTGCAAAAGAAGAGATTTGGAATTATCTATCCTCAGGGTATTCTTTAACAGGCTGAAAAAAACCTACTTTCCCTAAAAGGAGACTTTGAAAGATACTGAATTGTCTGAGGTATCAAAGAAAGTCACAGAACGGATCATTTTCCCTGTAGGATGAATCACAAGCATGTACAGATAGGGAAAATTTACAGCTTGATTAACGCACTAACTTTGTCCCAAGCAAGACAACCTTTCAGAAGATACCTTCTCTATACAGAACATAGGACCTCAGCCAAAAGGTGGACCCTTATGAATAGGTTTTAAATAGCCAGTAATGCCAAAACTGCCTTTACTATGTGCTTCTTCATGAGTTCAGACACAAGTGTATATGTTCCTATATATGCTAAAATAAGCATTTCCCAAGAAGCAAATAGTTGGTTGCATGATATTCTTATAAGGCAGAGGCCATCAAAGAAAATCTTGGTCTGTAAACTCAAAAGAGGAAACAGCTTTCAAACTAATTGTATCCAGAAAATGGACTTTACAACATAATACTTGCCAGTCAACAGTAACAGTAATTTCATCCTTTCAGTCCAAGAATGGTTGCACTTTCTAAACACACTATGATTGTTTCTTTGCATTACTTTATCACAAACACCCGTTAGGCAACATACAATCTCCTCTTCCTATTCCCACTGTCATCCTTTATAAACTCAATTAACAGGTCTAACTGGAGAGAATGGTTTGTAAACAATTGTAAGCAATTCTCTTCTTCAACGGGATGACCTCTTTCCCTAGGTATCAAGTAACACAGTGTGAGTTTCTCTCTTCACCCTGTGAAGCCGGTATTGGGAAACAACAAAGTAAACAATAGAAAGAAAGAGAAAAACCCACCAAGCTCTAGACCAGCTTAACTTAAAGAACTTAACTTAATCTCAAAGAAGTTAACTGAAATAGTGTGGTAGGTTTTCTGATTAGTCTTAAGAAAATATTGCAGGTTTCCCAGAGTATAAATGCACTCCATCCCAAAAGCACATAAAGTTTCAAATTAATACGCATCTATATAAAGAAGAAATGCTGTATTATAGACCAACCCTTAATTTTTATTAGTAGCTCTTAACAGACTGATATCTAGCCTTTTTATCATGTCAAATCTATAAAGAAAATGTAAAAAAAATTAAAAAGAGATACCTGTCTGTTCCCGTGGAACTACCACCTGCCTTCATGGTGGTACTTCTAGTGTTGACCTGTGCTGGATGGAAAGATCTGCTGCTACCAGTGCAGAATGACTGTATATAGGAGTCTCTGTATGATCTCAAAAGGGGGAAAAAACCCTTTCATTTGTGAATGCGGATTAAATTAATATTTCCCATCACTGCAAGTTTGATAAGGATATCATCATAGCTAGCTGAACCAGATTTAGATTTAAGATACAGGATTTTGCCACTGTATAGAGTAAAATTGCATTGACTGAAGAAATGTTAACCTTAAAAATGATAATATATCAAGTTACACTGCCCACAGTAACAGCCTCTTGGCTCTATTCCACATCCTGGACAAGACAATGAAGTTAGCAACATCAAGGTAATGCTACATTTGTGGAAACAGAATGATACATATCTGAATCTCCTCATCTACTTCCACAGAAGAATTTATTATTAAATGTAAAAGCACAAGGGACCTAAGTGAAAATAAGTAGGATGCTTTGTTAGATCATTTTAAATCACCACAACTATCTTAAGAGAAATAAAGGGAAAGAGAATTAACTGGATGGAATTCATTATACTGGAAGGAGTAGGCACACCAATCTCAAGTTACTATTTTCAGCCTTAGTACACATAATAGGACAAGAGGGCAAAGGTAGAAATTAAAGAAAAACAAATTCCAGCTGTCAGGAAACATTTTTCACATGAGAATCATAAATGTTGGAACACTCTATCAAGTAAGGTTAATGAGGCTAAGAGCTAGCAGCCAAGGAACATAAAATTAGATGGCATCATGGGTGGATGACAAAAAAAGGAAGTGATTTTGTAATTATCCTGAAGGCAAGAATACTTGGTATGCTCTTTGCATACCAACATACATACAGGGCCACATTTGCCTTTCAGTTACATCTGCAAAATTTGATAATCATTGCTAGGGGAATTACACAGCATCAGTGACAGGACAACCTGGTCCATGGGTTTTATGGAAGATATGTAAGAAATGAGAAAGGAAGGGTTACTTTTCCTTAATTCACTGTGATTTAAAAACTATGCTCACTTTTTTGTGATTTGCTGCACTTCTCAAATTTCTAATGTTCACTTTAGAGTTTTATACAATTAAAAAATAGCTAAGAACTATGATAAAAATCTACTCTTGAAACTGTTCTCATGGAGTAACAAACATAACAATTTCACTGTATCACTCTTTGACTTGATGATATGTGGCAGTCTGATTATGAATCATGTAGGAAATTACCATCCAACAAAATCAATGCAATATATCTTAAACGGATTTAAAATATTTTGCTAAGTGTCGGATGAAATTTCAGTTAAAGAGATGTGAGGCTTTGGTGACACCCCATAATGACTGATTCTTCACCCAGTGCTATTTAGCTGTTGTGCAAGTTGCACAGAAGAACATATAACATTTTCAATGACAAAGTTAACTGATGTTATAAAGATGGGGCACAATAAAATAAAATAGAATGTAGATTAAATGCTAAAATGGGAGCAATGGAAACATATTTTAGCACTGCCCATTGTAAATTCTTATCCATAAACAAAGAAACTTGGGGCACACAGAGTAAGTGGGACTCTATTTGAGGTATCTCTTTCTCTGACAAAAGGCATAACAGTGTCTTGATAATCCATCAGTTCAACTTGAAGTCCCAGTACCACACTTCAGTGAAAAGAGAAAATACACCATTTGGCCATATAAACTCAGTATACTGAATAGAAGTAATGAGATTATGCAATTTTCTTAGCTAAATACTTGGTCCAGTTGTGACTGATTATTTCAAGTATGAATGGAAGAGGAGTTGGAGAAAAGCCGCACAGAACAGTCAAAGACTTGAAAAGGGGCTTAATTAGTGTCAAATTGCAGAAGGCTGATCTATGTAGCTTCATAAGAAGAAAATGAGAATAGTGGTTTCAAACAATTGTTTCATCAGATATCACTGTCATCAGCAATGGTGGCAGACATCATGGACATGACATTCTTGCAGCTCCATGTTTGGCCTTGTAATGCTCCCAAATGGGTTGAATGCTACAATATATAAAATTATCTACATAATGAAACTAGTAGGGCTGAACTCTTTCATCTACCTTGCAAAGGTAAAACAGAAGCTCAGAGGCAGATTTTAAAGCTTGATCAATGTGGTCCAACATCTATGTTTATTCTAAGAATAATCACCTACTGGAACAACTTAGCAAGGGCTATGATGGATTCTCAGACATTGGAAAACCAAAAAATACAGATGAGATGTTTCTCTAAAACCTGTACTGTAGTTCAAACATGAATTAAATTCAGGAAATTCTCACAGCCTATGTTATAAATATTAGTCTTGCTTTACACACTCCATGTTTTTCTTTACACCAATATGCCACAGGAATCAAGTGTGCTCTATTTAACTGAGTCTGTACTTTCNAGAGGGACTAGGGGTGGGCACCGGGCACCCAGCCAGGGTAAACCCACCACACTGATGATAGGCAAGAACTGCAGATAAGAGAGAAAAGACCTAACAGTTTAGTGCTCTAAGTGTTACATAAGAAAGTGTAAAGTGGTGGAGTGTCATAGGACTTAAATCAATAAAATTCCCAGCTGGCTGCTTGCACGATCATTATTTAACTCAAATGCCAGACTGTTTGATAACAAATGTAGGTGACCAGTTTGGTGACATATTCTCACTCTTCCAGGACCCTATTCTGAACTTTTGGTTCCTAGAAATTAAAATTTGAACCTTATAGTAAAACATTTCTCAGCTCAGACAAGAAAGATACAACATACAACCACAAAGCCAGGAAAAAAAAAAGATGTATGTAATGTTAAGTCACTCATCGTTATCTGAGGGAGGCTTGGAGAGCAGCATTTCAGTAACGATTAACATAAAACCCCACTGTCAGCACACACAGGCAGCATTTCTATTAATTGTTACCCTGAGCATTAAATTCACTCAATCCTATTGTGTTCTGCTGTATCTCTCAGCAACCAACAGAAAAGTTCAAATGTCTATCACCTGATCCAAAGTGTGCTGAAATTCATTGATTTAAAGGAGTTCTGTACAAATATGCTGCCACCTCACTTTGAAAACTGGCTGAAAACATTAGACCATTTGATAGCACCAGCTTAAATTAGATTTTCTGCTGAAGACAACATGCTGTTCTGCTTAAAAGCTGGTGGCACGAAATTGTTCTCATAACACTGCAGTTAATCATTACAAAACAGTTAAGCCAGGAAAGTATTGTGTTCTTCAGCCTTACTTATTTAGGCTCAAAGCAACTGGTCACATGTCCTTAATAATTAGACAGAATCCATGTGATAATATACCAAGATCTCACATTGCTAAGTCTTTAAAAGCATACTGAATATACTCTTTGGAAACATGTGACCTTGTGGGGCACATCTAATGCAGCATATAGTAATACACAGAACAGCTACTCAAAAAGCAAGTTTCAAATGACCCACCTTGGGTCCTGTA
Source organism: Brachypteracias leptosomus (assembly GCA_013401335.1). Taxonomy (NCBI): domain Eukaryota; kingdom Metazoa; phylum Chordata; class Aves; order Coraciiformes; family Brachypteraciidae; genus Brachypteracias; species Brachypteracias leptosomus. Next base: position 90,841 of record VYZX01017324.1, on the reverse strand, counting down.
TCTGGCCTGAATAGTGTGAGCTGCAGTCTATTTGTAAAACCTGCTAGAAGAATTCATTAGGAAAGTTACAGCTGCAGAAATACAAAGTTTACTGAAAGAAACTTTTATCTTGGCAAGGTAACCAGCTCAGTAACCTGTAGTGATGGAAATCAGCAGGCAATAGCATGCTACTGTGAGTGTGGAAGAATGTAACATTTCTTTCCCTGTTGTTTTCAAAGTTGAGAGGTGTTACAGATAATGTAATGCAACCGCAGTGTGGATGTGTGCACTGAATGCTGAGGGGGAGAAAATGGTGACCAGCCTGCTTATACACTAACAGGGAGAACAAGCTCATGCTCCCTACCATGCGTGGTCAGGCAACATATGCCTTTGGCATCATGTAGATTGGGCCATGGCTCACCTACGCCAAGGCTGCAGGAAGACCAACACCATGGGGATAAACAGGAAGTGAGTTCTGACCTGCTCATGCTTGCTAGTCTGTAAACTACAGCTCTGATGTCGGGCTTGTTTTAAGACAGCCTGTGTGGCTCTGCTGTTGTGGACGCTGACAGACTGTTTGATGCTCATGCTTGAAGGAGGACAGCTGGATGGGTCTACAGTGGCCAGTATTTCCAGGTCTCCCACAGGCTTGGTTGTGAGTTCTGTCCTGCAGCTGGACCCCTTAGGGAGCTGCTCTTCACTTCTGCTTGTGAAATGTTGGAGCTTTCCCCTTCCTCAGGTCTCTTAAGTTTTCTGGTGTTTATCTTGCTGCTTTTGGACATGCAGAGATTTTGGGAACAGATCATCAGATCAAAAGGTCAGAAGTCTTTCCTGCTTGTGCTCTGGAGCACAGTCTTTGTGTACACTGCTCATCTGTAAGACGCAAGGGACAGCTGATGTTACCAACCAGACTCTGCAAAGGCTAACCAGACTATCTAAAATTACATTTGATTCTGAAGTCACAGAAAAAAAGGAAATTTCTTCAAGCTATGGGAAAACTGAGTTGGTCTTTCATTCAAAAAAGAAAGAAAAAAATCTAACAACCTTGCACTTCTATTTTAATTCACCAATTTCCCATGTCCTTTCACGGGGAAACTGTAGTCCTTTTTGACACTAAGCAAACTTGGAAGTAGGAAGATACAGTAGAAATTCTGAGATTGAAGATTTCTGCAGCTGAAACAACTTCATCGCAATCAGACCACAAAAAGACAACAGAAAGGTTCCAGGCCTGGCTTCTCTGCTACTGAGGAATAGGACTTTCCCCAAAGAAAAAAGTAAATTTTTGTTCACAGAAAAGCTACAAACAGTGGGGGATCTTGAAAGGGGAGCTGAATAGTCATAGGACAGTCCCTGTCACTCTTTAAATAGAAAAATCCTGTTTCTTCTGTGCATAAATGGTTTTGGGGAATTGACATTTCTGCATAGATGAATGGATTGCCATGGGGTTGCCCATTGTCTGCATGCAGCATTGTCATCTCTCTAATGACTACGTATGCAGGTTAAGTAGTGAAACCACTTGGCATGTGCATTTTCACATCCCTTATCTCCTGAGAAGGATGAGCCTTAATCTCCCCAAATCAATGATGCCATTCTATGAAGTCATGTACGCTTGTCTTAATGGAACATTTTACTAAAAGTCTAATGAAAAATTGGCTAAGAGTACATGGCTCGGGTGGATCCCAGTTTACCTCTCATTCATAATGAGTGATGGCTATACTTCAGTTTCCCTCTCCTTGTTTACAAGTTACTGGCTTCATGGAAAACAGTGAATGATACATGACTAACAGGGAAATCACATTAAATGCAAATGAAATACCTTGAAGAAGTAGTAAAAATGACATCATCCCTAATTTGAGATGGTGTATTTCCAATGAAGCAGCTGACTAGCCTGAAGTCCACCTCATGGAAACTGGATTCTATACACAAAGAGCTCCCAGCATGCCAGTACAATGTTTCTGACTGCCTGGGATTTGGTCATGGTAACTGTTTTATGTTTTTCCTTGGGAAAAAAAAAACAGCAGACCAGTTGCTTCAAAGCATGAAGCCCTGCATACCTATAGAGCAGTGCAGGATCATGCAAGCATCTTGCTGTAGGGCTCAAGGGATTCCTTACTTGGACAAATTCAAGACTACAGTCCCAATCTTCAAAGTGATTTATGGTGCAGCCTCAAGCTACCTTACTAATCACCCAAGTACTCAACAGTGACTTTATGTAGTACTGTATCCCTAGGGGACAATACAAAGCTCAAGCAAGAGATTAGAGCTGTGAAGGCAGAGGTAACATTTTAAGTTCTCTAACATCTTAGACTATAGAACATACCTTATCAAGAATGGCTACTATCTTATCTCCTTGAAGGCACAAACAGGATTATTATGAACAAGTAACAACAAAGAGAGTTCAACATTTCCCCTCTTACACAGGAAAATAATCAGATCAGTAATGGTCAGAGCATGCATTGGGCGGATGGTGTAAGATGTTTGAATCTTAATTTGATGGCATAAATGGGAATCAATATCAAAGAGAAATCTAATTTTTTTTCCAGATTGTTCTGCAGTCCAGTGGCTATATAAATTTATTTAAATAATAATCCTTTGGAAGGGATTCAGTAATAGATAGTTTGATATGTGGAAATAGTATCATACTTCACATCCTATGAGACTAATTAAATGCATTTACTTATTGGAAATGGGTACTGATCCTCTTAGTTCTTGGCTCACTAGAAGGATGGAGTCCCAAGAAGTCCTCTCCCTATTCCCTGTGACTGGGGAAAATGCTAACCAGACTATTTTATAGAAGACTTTTTTTTAAAGCAATATTAATAGATTCATAGATAAGGGAAAAAGACTGTGATCTGCCAAAAGAATGAAAACTGTTGCCATAGGGAAGGACTGGAATAGAAAAGTAAGAAAGAGATCTGAACTGGAAACTTACACTGCATGACTGACAACTGATAAACCCCAGTTCACAGCAAATGAGGAGAAGTAAACTCTCTGCCTTCTAGAACTCACCCATCCTTGACTTTATTCTAAAACCAGAAGGTAAAAGAGCACATTTTTGCCATTCCACTCATCTGATCACTCCATGTAGACCTCTTGGGAGAGGGAGGCCATTGAAGGAGATGCTCTGCAGTGTTTGTACTATTCAGGAACAGATCAAAGTGCATTTGGGGAGCACAGCAAAAGCCACCAGAAAACAAGCATGTAGCCAAGTGCTACATACTCTAGTCATTGCCCTTTCCTTGGGAAGGACTGTTTTTCCTAACACACAGGCACAAGATGACTAGTGAATGGAGGTTTTTTGATGTCTCAGCATTTGCAATTTAATTTGTGGCCTGCTGCCATTTACATCCACTTACATGCTTAATTTTGTTTGTTATTTTGCTTACATGATGTAGATACCAACAAATAGGGCATGATAATGCCATCAAACATCACATAAAGCTTAAAAGAAAACTATAAGGAGAAGTTTTGGTTTTCCTTGGCATAAATTTCCTATTCAAGTGGGTGACAAAGCAATACCATTGCAAAGCAAACTGCAAGGATTCAGAATGCTGACATTTTCTCCACCTCACTGTAAAACAGCTCAGTTCTATTTCATTCCTACTCAGGTTAAAAAGACCCAATACACTGATGTATGCAAGAAATGAGCATGGGCCCTGATTTCTAGCCAGTTAATGTCACAGTCTGAGGGACACATGCTCCAAGTCTACATTAATGTATTAAGTAGCCCTGTGCCCTGCAGCTTGACCATCTGTACCATTTTGCTGTTAGAAGGTTCTGTGCGTGCCTGTTGCTTGTGTTAGGAAGCTTTTCCTTGCTTTGCTTCAGCAAAGACATTTTTGGGCATGGTACAAGAGTCAGCATAACATAAGGACCACAGGCAGTCTCTAAGGGGCCACCCTGTTTTGGAAACTAAAGAGGCTAATTACCAAGGCTAATTATTGTTATGGACATGCACAGACTGTGCCAACTGACCACGAGGTCAGAGAATACACCTGGGACTCTGTGGTTTACTGAAAGGGGCATAGCCAGAGAGGAAGCAGCCTGTGGGCTTTAGTGAGTTAAGAGATAACAGATGGGCTGGCTACCTCATGGGCATCTACGGAGGACAGAAGATTTAGGCAATTTTATACCTACTCCTTTACACCTACTCTTACCTTACACCTGCAAAGCACCCAGGGAAAACCCAGCTTCAGCCCTACACGTCAAGGGTAACGCTCAAATTTCCCCGTTCACTTCCGCCTTCCAGCCAGCATCACTCAAGGTTTTCCAAGTGTCACATGGAGACGTTTGGGCCATTTCCAGCAGCCTGTTTCTCTGGCTGCCGGCTCGGGAAGATATGCGGGCTTCCCATGCTCCACGGCCCCAGTGGCTATTCCCAGCCCTGCGCGGGAGCGGCATTCCTTTCTGCCCACTCCCCTTCACTGTGGCTCAGCCCAGAATACGCCGGCAGCCCTGGTAAGCAGCTCTGCTCTCCTGCCGGGGTCACTCGCTGGGGTCTCTGCACATGTGTTCGGGATGCCGTGAGACCTGGACCAGGTGGCTGAACATCAATTAGATGGGGTCAGAGAGGCTGCAGCTCGAATGTAAAAATGCCTTTTTTCATCTGTCTGCAGCATGCCCGGGGATTGCGCAGGCAGAGCAGTAGGAGCCAACACTGCTGAAAGCGAGCCAGACAAGAGCACGACAGGGAAAGCCTGCTAAGCTTTCACAGTTTCCTGCCCCTACCTTAAGAAACGAGTGTGCAAGGCACAGCAAGTGTGGGTAGGACCCGACAACGGAATTGCCGATTTATACAGATGCTTTTTGTTCTTTTCTTTTTCTTTTTTAGCCCCAAAGAAGATCAGGTTTGTTTCCAAACCTGTGTTTCCGCAAGAGATTGGGGCATGCAACGAGGTGGTCAGCTTCCAGCTGAGCCAGGAGATGAGGCCTCCTGAGGATGGGCAGAAGGGCAGCCACGCCACTCTGCCTGCTGCTCCAGGCACCATTGGCTGGTATGCAAGCTTCAAGAGCCACCAATGACCAGTGCGCAAGCTCAGGAGCCACCAAGGGATGGTATGAATGCTCCAGGAGCCACTGATGGTTGGTATGAATGCTTCAGGAGCACGTCAGATGTAAACATTCATGAGCTCAGAGCTGTGTTTTGGGACAAGGCTTAAACCCGAGGCATTTAGTTGTTTTCTAACACCACAAACAAAAAGAAGAAAAAAGCCCCAAACCAAAAACCCTGTTTGCAGAACAGGCTTGCGCTGTATCCAAAATATGGACCCACTTTGCCTGACATCTCTTTTTTATATACAGACTGATTATAGAATTGGAAGGTAATTTTGATCAGCAAAGAACCTTTAAAAGCCTAGAGAAACATAAAGTATAGTTGGAATAAAGAATTTATTACTTGGCTCCACCAAACAACGGTGAGAGGAGGTGTGGGCACGATCTGCAGCTAAGACCTGCCAAAAATAAGCCAAGCCCTATTTATCTGAATGATCTTTACACGCTTACTTCAGAAAGCTACTTCAAAATAAAGGCTGGGATCATTTATGAATAAATGGGACACCTGAAATATCCCAGTAAACGTACATCCTTGGTAACCGATGTGATCTAAATTTCTTCCGATCTTGCATGTCTAAAATAAAAATAGAACCAATTGGTAAATTTATGTTGAAACATTTCTTTTTACTTAACAAAAACTCCTTTTATGAGGAACGTCTGCTCTGTCAGGACAAAAAAAGCCAAATAACACCATCCTTTCAATTCATATGGAAGACTTTGGTCAGTTTTGATATTCTGTCCCATCCCTCCTGAGACACCCTAAATTCCCACTGAATTTTAAAGGTTTATGTCTGCTTCTCCAGCACACACGCTTCCTGCCCGACGGCCTCCCCAGGTCAGTGGGGCTGCACCGGGGCCTGCCGGCCACCCCCGCTGCTGGCAGCACCTCCATGGGCCCTGCTCCCCCGCCCTGCCCCAGGGGAGCCCTGGGCCGGCCACCCGGGCACTGGGCCAGCTCCTGGTGCAGCTGTGCAGCCTTCCCTTTGCAGAGGGGTGTGAGATGAGCTGTGTGGGAAAAAGGCCGTGAGAAGTGGGGCTTCCCCCTCAACTGGCCTGCGGCTTGGGGTCAGCCATGCCTGTGCCTGGCCATGGGCCCCCCTGACCTCCACCTGTGGGCCAATGTCCCAGCCTGGGCTTGGTCCTTCCCAGCCCTCTAAGGTTGTGTCTGACCATGGTGATCACTGCTGGGTGCTGTAGGGATGTGCCAGGAGGGTGAGGGCCCTGCCCACCTCCCCACCCCAGCATCCATCTCCTGCTTCCCAGGAGCAGCAGTGCCACTGAAAAAACCATGTCCACACCTCCCTTCATTCCCAGGATGTATAAATTGAAACACGTGTGTTCAGAAAATGCGGCAGCCTCGTGAAACACTGCTAACTGTTGAAGAAGGGAAACTGTGCTGCAAAATCATGACTCAGCTGAACTATCTGCAATTACTCATGGGAATGCGACTTTGCTCATTAGCTTCCCTGTGAGAGCTCTTCACTTGCTGCACATCATTTGTAGGGTCTGAAAACAAGGAGCTACCCTTGCAAGGCCATGATTCACACCAGCACCTTTGGCTTTCAAATGGACAAAAAAGGGCACATGAAAATCAACAATGTCGGTCCTCAGTCACTCAGAAATTTTGGCATGATAAAAACCACATACTTTTGCTGTGAGCTGAGTCAATTGCTGCTATCAACTAGCTGCTGCCATTTTAAAGAAAAAAACTGTTAATAAACATCAGGAAACACTGCAAATTTCACTCTGCTTTTTACTCCTTAGGAGCAAACAAGGCACAGTAAATAGCACAAGGCATTAGTTTCCTAAAGGAGAAGGGGTTACAAAAGATAAGCTGCCTTCTTTGGCAAGCAAAGATATCGTTAACTGTAAGCTACTAAATTAACTTTAAACTCTCCCAAGATCTTGGATTGGTATAATACAATATGAAGAATGTTCCACTCCTCGATCAGTTCTTGGCTTGGAAGAACAAAAGCAAAGAACTAATAAAGAATAGTCTGGTCTCAAACAAGAAATTCATTACTGCAAAAAGAAAAAAAAGATCCACTAATACAAACTGTGTGTGCTCTGAACTACCGAATTAAAATATTTATAACAAATGTTTGCTTATAGTACAACTGAATAAGCGATAATGCAGATTTATATTTGGGGTAAGGCAAATCTCTTTGGACTTATAAATCATTTTTTCCACAAAATTTAAAAAATACATAGTAGGTTTACTACCATAATGCATAAAGACTTCCTGTGGTGCAATTACAACACAATAAAACCCAGATGTGCTACTTTAAAAGCTCAAGGAAAAGCAATGCTGAATTTCTTAAACTGCTTTAGCTATTTTGAGAGTAAGGTGTCAAAAATAACAAGATCATTTTATTACATGATAGTTTACCTTGTCAGGGTTCTTGTCTCTCAATATCAACATTTTAATCTCTGAGAATTATGAGAAGCTGACAGAACTCGGTCTCTTCTCTTACCAAATGCAGCATGACTATATGATATGCCATTTAATAACCCTAAAACCCAGAATTACTCTGAATATATTACCACAAACATTCATTGAGCATGCTTCTGATCTACTCATAAGAAAAAGCAAGTGAAGAATCTAAGTGTAGCTTTGCACTGACAGATTAAAGAACATGTACATGCATAAGAACCTCCTTGTCTTCAACACCAACTCCAGGGAGACACAATATATTGCTTTTAATGTAACCTGTCTTTAGTCCTTGAACGAATAACTTAAATCAGTGTTAGGATATGACCATATACAAGGAATAGTCTCTGTAATTTAAGCCACACAGACATAGCATAAATGGCTCTTAAAGAAATCTTCCTAGGAAGAATGATTAATTAATAAGAAATTAGGATGAGTATTGGTTTCATAGGCATGGCAGCAAAAAGAAATTTCAGGAAGAATTTGAGGAATAACAAGGTAAAGAGACATTTAAGGAAACTCTTACTGATGAATGAAGGAGACAGAATATGAGAAAGAAAGGACCATAAACAAGCAATTTAAAACTATGGACCATGCCTGCATTTCCATGTATGCAATACTTCCAGTGAGTGTGTTAGTCTGCTGGACATCATACTGACATCAAGCTGACAGGTGACATCCTAGCTCTGATAAAACAAAAATCCCATTTGGACAGTCATCCTGCTGCCCATTTACAGCATGATGCACACTGTGACCTTCATCATGGAAACATCACTGCCAGATCAAGGCATGGCTGTTGGTACTGGTAAAAGTCAGGAGTTTTGTGTTATGTAGCTGCCTGGATGTCACCTCCTTCACTCAAAACTTCTCGTAGTTCTTTAATGGAGCTGCTCCTCCTTCACAGCCCTCTGACTGTAGAAAGAGTCCTCTGTGAACTGCTCAATATTCTTTCAGGGTTCAAAGAAATTTTGCATGAAGTAATCAGATACACCAGGAGGCTCCTCAAAGTGATGTTTTTTTTGCAAGGTATCATTATTCTGTCTGATTTTCTTAAGGAACACCACTCATACTCAGAGATGAGCCAAACTGTACATTTATTTAAATAGATGTAAATAAGCCATGTCTGCCAGTGTGGAAATGCCTCAAATGAAGTTATTCTACAATACAATTCCGATATTTGTTTTGGGGGGATCTCCTAGGCAGAGCTATTTCTGAAGCAGTGCATGGATAGGAAGTCTGGGATTTCCAGAAGGAGATGGACTCACTTTACATGTACTAAGTTATGTGGCAGGAAAAATCAATACATCAGATGGATGACTCATTCCTAGATCACCTGGACAGTACACATGCACTATTACATTTTCTGCACTGTGATCCTGGTACATACATTAACAGAGGACAGGATCAGCAGGATGGGCCAAGTTATTACTCCACCCTGGCTTCTTTCAGCCTGGAAATCCTGGGTTAACATAAAAAGTCCTCCTGTTTCAACCAGACAAAAGTTTCCAGATGCAATAAAACAGGACACATCTGGGAAAACCTGGATGTAAGATAGCCACAGGGCATTGACACATTTTAACTTTTATCTGACAGCCATTCCCTTCTTTTCTGGGATTCCATTGCTCCCACCAAAATATGCCTTGAAAAAAAAAAAAAAGTAATTTTCATTAGGGGCAGATTAAAAAATACACCAAGGGGGCATCAATAAAGTAAACAAATGTTACAAAACTACTTAGGAAGAAGTGCGCTTTGGGAAAGACAAAAGAAAAAAAATCATAATTAGCAGAAGATATATCTTCTCTGAAAAGAAAAAAAATAATCCAAGAATTATATTTTGGATGCAATATATTTGCAGGGACAGAGAGAGGGAGAAGAAATCTGCAAACTTGGCTAAACTTCAGGTAGTTAACACAGTTTTAAGCCACATAAAATCTTAAATCTACAATTTAGAGTAGTTCCAAAGTTATTTGAGGCCTTTAACATCATCAGACAGTGTATGTCAGAGAGTGCTGAAGATAACTGGGGCCTGATCCACTCCATTTGGCTGTCTTTCCCACCATTTCCATTCAGGGACTCCTCTTCCTTAGTTCTCTTCAAGTCTGCAACTGGCATCCTCTCCTCTTGCCAGAGACACCATTTCTTCTTCCCCAGTCCTCAGATACCCTAAACACCCTCCTTCTTTTTCTTCCTCTCCTTTCCTTCTCTTCTGAGAAACATCCGTCTCCCCAGCAGCTAGCAGCAACCTGCCAGGCAAGACATTCAGCCAAATGCTCCGAGTTCCTCTCTTTCTCTCTCCCTCCTTCCTGGCTCTCTCCTTCATCTCATTCCAGTTTCTTCCTATATGCAATTTCACTCATTCAACAACACATATCTCCAGCATATGGCTGTCAAACTCAACAGCTCTGCTTGTCTCATTACAGGCAGAACAAGGAGTTTTAAGATCTGGTCCCACAGACTTTAATAATTCATAGCAGGTTTTTTAGTCCAAGATATTAACACACTTAATAACATTCACACATTAATCTGTGTAACAAGTACTAGAAGAGTCAATGTGACAAACAGGATTAGAACAAAAAGAATATGACTGCCATCAATCCACCTGCAATTACTCAGGTGCTGCTGCTGCCCACGCACACCTACTCTGGCACTTTGGGAACACACTCCACCACAGCTGTCACTCCAAGGAGCAAGTCCACCCCTCCTCCCACTCCCAGCTGCCTGCTCCCAGTCCCATGCCAGCCCAAGTTTCTATGAATACAAGCAGTGATCTGATCCAGGCTAAAGTTAGCTCTCACCCCTCTTCTCTTTTGGGGTACTGATTAGGTCAAGCAAGTAATTTTCCAATTCAGTTCACCACGTGACTACAGAAATACCTGTGCTGGCCAAGGGAAGGGAGTGGCCAACACATGGAAAACGGGATAAATATTTTGGTGGAAATGCAGCCCTCATTTTTCATGGAAATATGGTCAAACTTTCTCACTCACATTCACTTGGGTGTTTCATCTCCTACACAGCCACTACCTTAGGAACTGTTAAATCGGGGAAATTGGACCTCCAAGCAGGCCAATTTACTATTCCAGGATATTCTGGGAAAACCAGCATGTGGAGATGCAAGCAGCCATGACTAGACTGTGTCCACTGAGGTAGCTTGAACACCCCTTAGGTATACCTCTATATTAACACCACAGCCTGAAGTCTACAAGCAAGGACATGAAGGAGAATGAACTAGCCCACACTATAGCTAAAGCTCAGGTATCACGCTACGCACGCTACAGCCCAACTCCATACAAAGAAGAGTGACACCGCAAATGCTGCCTTTTAACATCAACTGATCCCAGGGATTTCATTACTGGCCCTAAAACACCAGCATTATCACCAGCTTGCTCTGGTTTCAAAAACATGTGGTAATATTATCATCTGTTTTGCACTACCCAGCAGAATGATGTTTCTATCTAAATGTGACAAAAAAAAGTAGCACGTGACACTTGAGGTCCTCGCTCACATCCCTTCCCATGTGGCTGTGGGTTCCCAGTCTGCCACCTCTTGTTCAGCCATGACAGAGGGGTAGTCCAACCAGACGCACAGATTGACGGGCAGGCTTTATGTGCCAACTGCAGCTTGAGCACAGTTATCATGTATCACAACACCTGCTGCAAAAGCCCTAGTATTTCCCTTTCCTTAATAGATTATGCCATCTCACCACAAAGATGTAACCACATCACTTATCTATAAGGAGTGCAGAGTCATAAAAAAGGGGTGAAAGTTCCAGACAGTGGGATTAAAGTGTAAGAGGGAAAGATTTTGAAAAAATGTAATCAAGGTCCCACATGACCACAGAGCCTTACACACACTTGGTGGCTGACAAATGCAGCCACAAGGCAAGCCTTAGCAACCTTTCAGTTTCCTGTATTCAGGCCTGATCCAAAGGCTACTTTTATTACAATATTTCCATTAAATTCTTCAAGCTTTGTTAACATGCAAATGTTGCACACCCATGTACATTACTTATCACTTCATCCACATCCTCATGACAATGACCCAGGAGTTTAGCAACTTCCATTTACATCAGCACCTCAAGATGATAGCCACAACCACCTATACAGCATCTAACTTATCTATTTTTTAACAATTTAAATTAAACAGCAGTTTCTTTATAAACATGATTTGGAAAATAAGCCATAGCTTCAACTTATCAGTCCTCAGATGAGATCTCTACTTAACTGAAGATACTTCATCTGCAGGTTAACTTCTGCAAAGTGCTCTCTGGTATCTTATAGCACTGCATTTTTGGTGCTTTCCTTACGAAAATGAAGAAGCTGTGTGGCTTGCTTTGCTATTGCTTTAACAAATTACCCAATCTGAACAAAAGCAACAGTAGAATATTTCAAACAACCTTACACCGAAGCCTTATGCTTCTCTGCTAAACATCATTTTGTTGAAGGCACTCATCTGTAAGGCTTGCAGAGATGATTTGTTGGTTGTTTCTTTTAAACGGGATGATAGATAAGCCATCTGGCAAAGGAAAATGCAGTTCCCCTCTTTCTGGTACCAAGGAAACTGCTTTTTCCTCCCCTCTCTCCTCAGTAAAAGTCGTAAGGCGTTTTACTTACAGCATCCACTTCGACGGCTGACAGCAGGACTTCCATCAGGATCAACAGAAGCCCCAGATTCCTGCAGGCAAAGGTGCATAAACACGACGTTCTTTTAAGCCAGCACAAAACAGGCACGTGACAAAACTCTGCAGTTAAAGGTGACAATACGACTTTAAAAGAGTTATTTCCAAAACCCTGCCGAGCGGAATTACTTACTGACAAACGAAACTACGTGCACCGGGAAGCTGCGAGGTGTCCATCTTCGCTGCTGCCCGGCCCGGGGGCTCGCTCGGCTCTTCCTCCCGCCGGACGGCAGCCCCTGCAAGGCAGAGAAGAGCCCGCCTGTAACTCCGGTTCCTCTGGGGGAGGTCTCCGGGCTCGGCGCCGCCGCTGCCGGGCAAGGAGCGGTCCCACCGTCCGGGCCGACCCGATCCGAGGGTGAGGGGGGTAGGGTGCGTGTCGCGCCTCTCCCCGTGCCGCGTAGAGACCCGCGTCCCGCAGCCACCGAGTCCCGACGGGCCCGGCAGAGCCGTCACCACCACCGCCGCCCCCGGCCCCGGCCCCTCCCGCCGCCTGGCCCCGCGCCCATTCCGCACCGCTGTGCACCGCGCTGCCGTGCCCTCCCGGGCAGCCGCGGCGGTGCGGGACGAGGAAGCGACGCGCCTCCGCCCACTCCCCCCCCCAGCCCAGCTCCCGACGGCCCGCCACCCACCCGCGGCGGCGGGGGGGAGGAGAAGGAGGAATCGCGGCCGGGGGGGGTAGCGGGCGAGGTTGCGCCCTCCCAGGGTCCCCGCCCGGGGGGAGGAGAGGGGCTGCCGCCGCCCATCGGTTACGGCGCGGCGAGTCCGTCGCCCCCGAGGCATTGCAGGCGCCGCGGCTGCTACGAAGGGGAGAGCCGCGCATGTGGGGCCGGTCCTGCGGAACCCCACACTCTAAGCCGCCGGCGGCCCGCCGCCCAGCGACCGACGGCGCGGTGCGGTGCGCGGCAGCATGTGGCTCTGGCTGGGCTTCGGGCTGCTGCTGAGCGCCGAGATCAGCGCCGTGTCCGCCGCGGTGAGTACGCGGGAGGGGGAGGGAGGGCGGGAAGGAAGGTGATGGCGGCACCCCCGGTCTGGGCGACGGGGCGCCCATGCGGGACCCTCGCCTTGGGACGGGGCGTCCGTGTTGGGTGGCGCAGAGGGCCACCATCCCTACTGCGGGGCCTCCGCTGTCGGGAAGGTGGAGCAGCCAGGTGGGCTTGGCGGGGATGCCTGACTGCCGCGGGCGCGGAACGGGGCGGGCGGCACCGCGGGCACGGAGCCCCGGGCGCCCCAGGGGCTGGCGGCGGGGTCCGGGCGAGCGCCTTGGGACGGGCCCTCCCAAAGCTCGGCTCGGAGCGCCGCTGGCTGGGGAGGGGACAGAAAGCACGCACCCACTCGCGACTTCACAGTAGCAAGTTGCGTCTCCACGGTTAAAAAAATAATTTTAAAAAAGGTGAGCTTTTGTAGGGGGGCAAAAGAATTGGAAAGCAAAAATAGCCGTGGTTGGTTACTTGCATTCAAAGTGCCGTGCTCACTGCCTTTGACCCCCGCGACGGACAGGAGGCTGGAGACCAGGAAGGATCGTGATGTTAATGGTTAAAGTTGAGTTTTGGCACCTTTCCCGACGGAGACAGATTGAGCTACACACATTTAAAATCGAAAGTATGCAAGTAGTCTGAAAGTTTTGTTCAGGGAGCTAATTTTATCACTGAGATATTAGCTATCCGCTGTCCTTAAGTTAAAGGACTCTCTTTCGTGGTGCTCCTCAAGTATTTGTGCTATTCCTTCTGTACCTCTGAGTAAAGGGCGTTTGACATAATAGTTTGGAATAGGCAATCTTTTCGTGCCTCCTTGCTTCCTGGCGTTTGGTTAGGTCAATGCTGTCATAGTGAAATTCAGGGATGCAGAGAACTCCTCATTAGGCATGGGCAGATGGATTTTTGTCAAGATTCCCGCTATAAATGTAAGATATGGTATTAGCATTTTAATCAGTAAAGGAAGTATGGGAGAGGGTAAATTTAAACTTCTGCATTTTCAGATGAAATTAAGTTCTATAATGACTTATGATATTTCTCTATGTGACCATGGAGATGGTATGTATGCCTTGAATCAGCTGAAGTAAGAAATGCACTGAACTTTTGTTGCTTCTAGGCTGATAGTATCAGGCTTACAGTGATTGCAGTAAATCACTTGGTGATGCACCCCTTAGGCAATTCACCCATCACTTGGCATTAAGCTGATTAAACTGTATTCCTTTCAGGATATAATGAATTTTAATTAATTAAAATCTTCCAAAATAAGTGATTCACGTTTGAGTTCTGACTTGGTGTTCCTAGAGGTATAAATACCTGTTTGTGAGATATGTTCCTGTGAAGTCATTGGGTAAACTGTGACTGCCAGTCAAAGACAGAAAACTACGTAGGGAAGAGATGCTTAGTAAGAAGATACAAACTTTAATAACAATTGTACGATTTCAGGTCTTATGTAGCAACTCTTAAGAGACTGTGTTTTAGAAGCGTCCTGTATGTGCTGGGTAAATTGTTAAAATTAAGATTCTTTAAAATGTCAGCTGGAGTTGTTAATTATATTATGAAGTTATCCCTGTAATTAACCATTCTCTCTGTGCTGTGCTGTCTGCAGATTGGCAGTTCCTCATCAGTGTCACCAGGAAACACAAGTATGCTGTGGAAGTTGAGCTCCTTGCAGTTTGGTTGCCTTAGATAAACTTCCAGCTGTACATGGGTGGCCTTTCAATCAATTCAGTTTTGTTGGCATTGTCCTTGGCTCCATGCTGTTGCCTGTCACTAGCAACTACCCAAAAGGTGATGGAGACTGCTGTTGGCCAGCAGCATACCAGGCGTGGGTGGTGGTCGAGGGGCTTCTCTTTGGGGGTCCTTGAGCCAGGCTGATGTCTCTGAGTGATTGTGGCTGGGTGGTATGATCCACTATGCACCTGGGCAGGACCTCTTCTGCTTTTGGAGAGCTGGCAGAGCTGTCCCAGTACTCCCATTGTCCTCAGATGAACGTGTTCCCACTGTTTACATTTAAAGAGTGGTTATGTTAGCAGAGGACTGCATGGTAGAGAGGTTGTATGCAGTGGTGTTTGTGATAGGCTGAATGGAGTCACTGCTTTTCTCCTGAAAAAAAAAAAAAGATGTTGTCTCTTTCCTGCCTCCGAAAAGCTTGTATTAGCTTGTTTTTTAAAAAATCTTATTTGTGCAGTCACAATCTTGCCATGTTCTTAGTTGCTCTGTGGCCTTCGTCACAGAATCACTGAGGCTGGAGGGCACCTTGAGGATTATCTAGTCCAACCTCAGGCTGTTCAAGGCTGTGTCCAGCTGGGTTTTGAATATCTCCAAGGATGGAGACTCCTCAACCTCTCTGGGCAACCTGTGCCAGTGCTTAGTCACCTTCAGAGGAAAAATGTTTCTTTATATGAGCATCATGGTTGTACAGGAGTAACTAGAGACCATGCCTGTGAGTGTAGATGTAACAGAAGCAGCTCGTGCTATGTTGTTGTTGGTGAGTCAGCAGCGTAACAGGGCTGGCAGAGTACAAAATTTCTTTTATCACTGACATATCCATGATTAAATACATACAAGGAGATTTGGAAGGACTGCTGTCACAGAGGCATTTGACATAGCAAAGCCGGCCTTGAGTCAGCTACTGTCAGGACCATGTGCCTCAGTATAGACCAGGGAACTTCTCTGTTGCAGCTCCCACTGACTGTAATGTGACACTATACAGTGCATACAGTTGTGGTACTGGAACCTCAGTGGTTTTTATGTTGACCAATTATAATGAAAATATTAATTATAGCTAATCTGGGCTTTTGTACTGTTCTGTGTTCTTCTCAGGAGATGCATTTTAAAATTATAAGGAGAGCAGAGTGGAAGGCAGGACAGTAGATTAAGATGTTTCCAGGTCAGGCTGAGAGACTGCTCCCACGAGACAGTTACGGGAGAAGCTTGTTTTGATGGGTCTCTGCAGGGGATCTCATTTCTGACACTCTTCAAGCTGCCATTTCCTTTGAAGAAAGTCCATTTACTAACATTAGTACTGCTTGGTTGAGAGATGACAATGCCATGGAAATCCCAGTTTCATGTTTTGGTAGTTTGTTGATGCTGCTGCAGTGCCAGTCCTTGTGCTTTCTGCAATGAAGCAAGATCTTCCAGCTGCACTTGAGGCCAGTGGTGAGTCACCTTCCACACAAGTGGGCTGGCTGCTGTGTAGTGCTGAGGGAACAGAGGAGATGACCTATCTGCCACCGCTTGATGGTGGGCTTAGCGGTCTCTCGACCCAGCTCCCTTTCAACAACTCCCGCTCAACGACTTTCAGCGTTGGCAAAATGGGAACTGGGCCAGAGCTGAGAACAACCCCAGCTACTAGGAGAAAGCAGGCCAAAGCAGTGATAAAAGCATGCATAATTTTTTCCACAAGGGCAATGATCATTCCACCAGCGCTGTTTGAGCCGAACATGTGGTGGCATCTGGGGACACACTGATGGGAGGCCAGGAGGTTCCTGTCCCAGAGTAAGCCCCATCTGAGGAGTGGTGCCTGGTCCATGGCTGGGCAGAGGCAACTCTGCTGTATCACCCTCACACCTTCCTTGCATCACCCCTTCAATTTTTAAGTTGTACTTGGGGCTGCAGTCCAACACATGCAGTTCTAGGACAAAAGCAAAAAAATAAACTGCTTCCAGCTAGTTTGAATGATTTTTCTGTTCATTTTTTGTGAAAAACATGGTTTATTGAGATGAAGAAGTATAAGGCAGATAAAAGAAATGACACGGGCTTTTGGTGTGTGGCTGAAGAGATGTATGACTGAGTCTGAGTAACTGACAGCACTTCACTTGGGTGTGCTTTTACAAGTGGAGTAAGGTTGGGTTGGGCATCTGCCTTCTTCAGCCATTCTTCAGCAGTCTAGGGCTGCCACTGTCTTTGATCCTGAGAGACCTATCCCCTAGGGCCATTTGGCATCCTTGCTCCTTCACATCCTCAAAGACTTGTCAATACCAAAAGCACGCCTAGAAAACACTGATAGGTTTTAGTTCAGGATGGAGATGTGGTCACTTCAAAATCAAAAAATGTAGCCAGAAGGAAAGACCCAAATGACTTCCAGTAAGTTATACACCTCTTGGCTAGAAGGCTTCAGAGGGAAATGGAAAATGGCTTTGGTTCCCCCTGCCAGGGTCTGATGGGGTGTGAGAGGGTCTAAAGAAGAGAAGTATAGCACTTCTCTTTCCTCCTGTTGGAGCGAGGTGGCTTGGTAGGAAGGGATGTAAGAGCTGGAGTGGCTGAGGGTACACCACAGAGAGCCATGAGAGCTTGGGCAGACAGGTAGTCTTCGAGCCCATGGTGAGGAGTGTTTGCCAGGGAAGCGGCGGTCGTGGATTCGCCTGTCCACCCCCAGCAGTTGGGTGTCATTTGGTCAATATATATACAAAGCAAGTGCATGGGCACTTTTAGGGACGAGGGGGCAGATCTGATGACTGCTTGGTCCCAGGGGAATGTCATTGTTCCTGCTATTCTTCCTTCCTGCTTCCCCTCTCCCTCTGGCCACCTTTTCTACAGCATCATGGCACAGAGTGCTTGAGTCAGGAGGGAAGGGTAGGCTGTTTTGAGAACACATACGTGTTTACTGCCAGCTGTGTTGGAGAATATGGTCCCTGAACATCTCTGAGCAGTCAGTCCTGACTCATCTCTGTGAACTTTGTTCCTGGAGCCAGCTGTTGAGTGTCAGCTCACGCAAATATGTTCCTGGACCATCATCCCAAGTATCACAGTTTTGGCTTCTGGGCATTTGTGTGTATCAGATTCCTGCAGGACTACTGCAGTATTTCATTGCAACTCATCCACTTGGTCTACATAATCCTAGGATGTAATTAGGTTATGTAATGCTTGAGGTTATTCTGGATGTATATACTGTCAGTTGTCCTGATCAGGTAGAGAAATGTAGGATAGCTGCTGCAGGCAGCTAAGACTATTGTTTAAAAACGTCAGAAACCATGTCTAGGGATAGGCTTATGAATATTGTTCTTTTTATAGAACTAGACTAAACAAAGGAAGATTCAACAACCCCAACATGAGAATAAATTAACTTACTTCATCAGTGTTTAAAAGTTACGTGGTGTTCCCTTCCCAGAATTTCTGTTGATTATCCCATCATAAAAGCCCTTTACACCTTGCAAAATTTGGTCAAAGGGAGGAATTTGGGCATGGGCTATGACCTGACTGGAGTATCAACCTGTGCCTTTTGTGAGTAGTCAAAGGTATGAAGTACTGCTGCAATTTAAGAATGTTTGTGGGAAGATAAGTTTCTGAGGTCTCTGGGTTGTTATGGGCTGGAATTATTCTTGGTGCTCTAATACATCAGAAAAGTATGTGGCACTAGCCCTCCAAGAGTCTGTATATAGCAGTATCTTGGACGATGGGAAAGTAAAATATAGAACAAGTTAAAACATTGTCAATATGTCAATTACTGTCATTATGCCATTCTAATCTGAAGTGACTTGCAGTAAAGAAAAAAGCAAATGTATTCTTCATAAAGAACATAAGTAGATAGTGCAAAACCCCTACTTTCTGTTGTTACTCTCTGGCATATATAAACAGATAAGGGATGATCAAAGATATAATCAGAAAAAAAAATGTCCATTTTAGCTTTTAAATTTCTATTTAATATTGAGAAACTTATGTGCAAAAATATGGTTTGAGTAAATGTTTCAAAAACCAAAGAAAACTGACTGTTTAATCTTCCTTTATCTTTGACATATTCCCTTACAGAAGGAGGATCTTGGATAAACTTTCTAAATTGGAAAAAAGAGTACAGTAGTGTATGTTTAGAGGTAATTGAGCTTCCAGACCCTCGTACTTCTGCTCTATTCTGTTCATCTCTGGATTCACTTATCACTACTTTGATTGATCCAGTATCTCAAATACATGGACTTTTAGGAAACCTCTTATATTGTGCCTGCTTCCATTGCATTTCCAACATGGGCAAAAAACATTGTAAGCCCTAAGGTTGTATCAGCTCTTATTAGAGTAGGGGGGTGTGTGTGTGTGGTAGGAAATACCTCTTTTTCACCTCTACTTTACCAAATCATCAAGCATCTGAAAACTTGTACTTACAAGTTTGTGCTGCTAGCTCTCTTCTTCCTCAGACCAACACCAAACTCAGCAACATCATCTCAGCATAACTTCATCTTTTATTCTTCATCTGTTTGCTCTTCTCCATCTCGAATCAGCCAAGGGGGAACACACCGCTGAGAGAGAGCTCAGCAAGCTGCCCCCAACAGGATCTCACTTCAACCTGATCAGTTCCTGGTTGATATAGTTCTGGCCTTGCCCACCACCCCAAACCTTGACCACCTTGGGGAAGGTGGGGGGCCTCACACAGGTGGGCCAGGTTCTGTCTCGGGCCTGAAACCACTGGAGGAACAAAACACACTGCAGAGTTGTGACTCATCCATAGGTCAACTCCAACTCAGGGCCCACAGCTCAGGCCCCAGCATTTCAGAGTTCCAGTGAGAATTGTAGCCCTGCTTTTATACCCGTGCTGGGGTGTTTCAGTGACATTGGTGCAGTTCTGGTGCAAGGTGCAGCAACGCTGGAGCAGGCAGCAGGTACTGTGGGAGCTGGCAGCCCAGGAATGTGCTTGGGTGGAGATGAGTCAGCCTCGCCTCACAGCCCACAAAAAACCTCCTTTTTTTTTGGCCTGGATTGCCTTACAGTAACTTAATAAAAAAGATATGGCCAAATATGAAATGAGGAAGCCAGAGAAGAGCTGGAAAAGGAAGGGGTTTCTTTTTTTTTTCCCCTTATATATCTTCATGTCAAAAGGATGCTGTCCTTATACATGTTCTGAAATAAATGGTGTAAGATTTTCCAGCAGTGTGCCAACTTAATTCATAAAAAGTGTACCTGTGTTTTTAACAAAGTTATTAAGCTACTTTTATGGAATTTTATGTAGGCTGGAGGGCTTGTTTGGGTGGATCCAGGGGAAGAATTACTAAACATCCTCTGTTCCCCTCCTTTCCTTTGCCTTTACTCTCCGTGTGTGCTCCTGCTGCCTTCACCTTTACTGCTGCTGGCAAACAGCCTCTTGCAGGGTCTGAGGAAGGGTGTGCATCTTCAACAGAACAATGTAAAGGACAAAACACAAAGTACTGTCAAGTGTGTGGAGTAAACAAACTGCTAAGTAATAATTAATTTTCTTTCATCTTTTTGTGGCTTTCATCCGCTAGTAGCAGTGACAGAAACAGCATTCTGAGGTGAAGATTTTCAAGATGGCTGAGAGGGAACTGGCAGAAGAAATTATCAAAGTTATAAAATAAATACAAGAATTAGTTCAATACACAAGGTTTAGTAGGAAGAACTAGAATATTTTAATTAAAAATATTCTTTTGAATATTTTGAATTCAGAAGAGATAGGGCCTTTTACAGGTCAAGCATGGGACTAACTATCCATTTTCTTCTCTGTAGATGACAATGTAAACCTTAAAGAACATTTCAAATGCTATAACTGGGAAGGAGAAACAAGTTTTTAGGTAAAGCTTGTAACCCCAGTGGAGAACCCTGTCCAGCTGTTTAAAGTGGGAGCAGAAGAGATGCACTGGGAGCAGAAGAAATGCTCGAGTTTGCAGACTCCATGCTTCATCTCTGAATTGAGATAAGATGAAAGCCACAAATCTGTTCTATATGTTGAGCTTTTTCAAAAGGTGATAGAAGTCTGGTAGCATTCCCAAGCATTTGCTAGAAGAAAATGATTTGAGGTAACTAACATTGCATCTCCTCTACCAGGAGAAAAAAAACCCGGTGTCCAGCCTTTTCTCTGCCCATGTTTGTCTCAGCTGCTGTGGGATTTATAATCTCTCTGGCTACATGGGAGGTCTCTGGTTTCACCAAGATACTCAACTAGCCAAGGTGCCCTGCCTTCTGTACATGAGGATGCTATCTTAACACTGGGACATGAACCTGGTTTAGAGCATTTCTGAATGGTTTGTTTAGTGGATGAAAGTGTTCTGATTCATCAATGTAGTTGATGCCATTCTTACATGAGGATTATTTCGATATTCATGTTGGAAATTCATAGTGAAGTATATAATCTTTCACGCAAGTAATCACTAACTTAGGGGAAAATATATTATTTTATTAGCTGATTCTATCTTAATACATAATTTATAATGTCCTTAGTTTAGTATATAGATGCCAGAATGAGAAAGACTTTTATTTTTTTTGTCATGACAAATGTTTCAGTTGTAGCTAAGGGATAAAACAAATTAGCCCATTTTCACTGGATAGCTATGTGCTGACTGGATATTGTAAGTCTTTTGGTCTTATTAGTCCAGTTGTTTATCTAGTGGAAGAAAACTTGTTTTATAGTCTAGTGAAGACTTCTATTGAAATATTTGATAGTCTGAAAGCATTGAAATAAATTCTGAGGTTGTAGTGAAACCCAAATAAGGCTGAAAAATTACACTGCTATGGACTTTCAGGGCTGCAAAGAATTAGAACAAAAGTTTGAAGAAAAATTAGTACATTAATGGTTTGTATTCATAGTGCACATATTAAGGGAAAAATCAGCTAAGTGAGGGTAGACTCAAACATTCCAGGAATTTTCATATTGTGCTTGAAGCTCTGTCCCTTTTATGGCAATGGTAAGTCAGTTATCTGCTGGTATAATAAAAAAGGATAAATTCTGGCTGCCATAAAGCCAAGATGCATGTGCAAGCAGTATTCAGGGCCAAATCTCATTAGATTTCACAGAATCACAGAATTGCTAGCTTGAAACATGTACATGTACATACATGTGCACTTTTAACAGATTGTAATAACAGTCAAAGAAGACTAAAACTGCATAAATGCCCATAATATTACAACTTTACTTGAGAAAATTATGATTTTTTCTATTGAAACGGTCATATCACCTTTTTTTAGATGAGATCTATTGACTGGGGCTATATCTTTTTTAAGAACAGCTGCATTTTTGGAATCAGCTTGGAAATATTAAGAGAAAAACAAGAAATAGCAAGAGGTATAAATGAAAGTGAGATGAAAGTAAAAAGCTTAAAATTATCCTAGGAAGTCTATGTTTTTATCCTATCCTTTTTTTTTTTTTTAAATGGTACAGTGACTCTGAGGATTCAGGGCTGCATGACTGATCCCAAGGGTCTGGAGTAGAAACCAGGGCAAGAAGCATCCCGGAAGCCAGGGATTAGAAGAAATTGTCAAAAACTGGTATTACAAAAAGTCAGGAAAGAGGGAAAGCACTAAGTGCTAGAGCATTTAGTTTTGGCTGTAGAACAACTGTGGGAGCTGACTCTGGCTCCTAGCCCCTACCACCATTTGTGAGGACCCCCCAGCTGGCAGTCCCAGGCTGGAAGACATTGTGACTGGTGAATCCCAGCTGGGGGAAGACTCAGTCATGGGTTCTGGTGGTATTAATTCTTGTGTAATGTAATTTAATCTTACTGTCTGTGACTTTCTATTGCTATTTTGAAACTTACTTCCCATTATGGACCTCGGTGATATAGCAAATGTTGTACCAGTGCCTAAAGTCTTTGGGTTAAATAACGTCTCGGTTCATGTCCTTGAGAATGCCAAAATAATAGTTCAAATCATGCAGAAAAACAAATCCATCTTGCTGGGGTCATGCCTTTGAAAATGTGCTCTGATTCACACTGGTCAGACAAACAGTGGATACTGATTTTTGATGCATTTTCCAGGAATGGTGTGCTTGGTCGGGACAGAGTTTGTGATCTTGAATGGACTAGATGTGTCATGAGCATAGAAAAGCTTTGAGTGGTAATCCCTGACATGTGCAGGCAGACAACTGCCACCCTCTTAGCAATTCTAGCTCAGTGCCCTCTGTCCTGTCAGGTGCAGAATAATTTCCTCAAAGTTCTTAATTATTTCAACTTCCATTCAATTCATTTTTAGAGTAGTTGAAGGTGCCAAGGATGTGGAAACATTTTTCCTAGAGCATCAAGGAGACCAAAGAAGACGATGGTGACAGGGTAAAGCCAGTAAACTGCAATAGGTCAAAAATGAGGAGGATAGTTTTGTGAGGATGCTTTTGTGTGCTGTCAATATAAGAATCATGTTTTCTTCTTAGTATTTTCAAATACACTCCTCAAAGAAAAAAGCCTAGCAAGATATTGCCTTATACCCATTAGTGTCACCACAGTCTTTGCAAAGGTCACATACACACCTACTAAAAGGTGTTTGTTCTGAACACCTTCCTTGCATTCAGAAACATTTTCTCACTGACACCACAGGGGCTACTGGTGCTGGAATGGACTTGGCAATGTGAGAGCAAGAGGAGAAGGTCAATGTAGTCCTGTAGATACACTTTTCCTGTAGATACCTGGATGCTGCCAAGTCCACAGAAAGTACAACTGTACAAAACACATGTAGAATATTACCAAGACTAACTGAACCTAGGGATGGGATGCCATCCAGAGGGACCTGGATAGGCTGGAGAGGTGGGCCCAGATGAACCTTATGAAGTTCAACAAGGTCAAGTGCAGGGTCCTGCACCTGGGCCGGGGCAACCAGCACTATCAGCATAGGCTGGGAGAGGATATACTGGTGAGCAGTCCTGTGGAAAGGGACTTGGGGGTGCTGGTGGATGAAAAACTGGATATGAGCCACCAATGTGCAATCACAGCCCAGAAGGCCAATCACATGCTGGGCTGCATCAAAAGAAGTGTGTCCAGCAGATCGAGAGAGGTGATTCTGCCCCTATGCTCTGCCCTGGTAAGACCTCGCCTGGAGTATTGTGTCCAGCTTTGGAGCCCCCAGTACAAGAAGAATGTGGACCTGTTGGAATGTGTCCAGAGGAGAGCTACAAAGATGATTAGAGGGCTGGAACACCTCTCCTATGAAGACAGGCTGAGAGAATTGGGCCTGTTCAGCCTGCAGAAGAGAAGGCTCCGGGGGGAACCTTGTTGCAACCTTCCAATACCTGAAAGGGGTCTATAAGAAGGCAGGGAAAGAATTATTCATGAGGATTTGTAGCAACAGGACAAGGGGTAATGGTTTTAAGCTAAAAAATGGTAGATTTAGGTTGGATATTAGAAAAAAGTTCTTTAATATGAGTGATAGATCACTGGAACAGGTTGTGCAGGGAGGTCATGGAGACCCCATCCCTGGGGACATTCAAGGTCAGGCTTGATGGGGCTCTGAGCAGCCTGACCTAGTTAGAGACATCCCTGCTTATTGTAGGGGTGTTGGACTAGATGACCTTTGGAGGCCGCTTCCAACCCAAACCATTCTGTGATTCTATGTTGAGGCCTGAGCTGGCATCTGCATGGTCCTTGTGCAGCTTCAAATGAAAGCCAGCTATATTATGATTTTGGTCCAGAATCTGCAAATTGCCAGTTCTATGCACAATTCTAGTCACTCACTCAGTATGAGACACGTTTGTGTATTGACAGACATGTAAATCTGGACTCCATTTAAGCAGAAGACGTTTTATGTTTGTTTAATGTTAATATATCAATATTGCTTATTTTAATAAGTAGTCTCCTGTTGGTTAAATTTAAATATAAACACTTAGAGAACAGCACGCAGAACTTAATGCAGTGCCAAAACAGGCCATGTACTGAGTATCTATCTCACGCTGAGCTCAGGTTCATTTTAGCTGGACTGTTACCCTGTACCATAGGGCCCATAAGGAATTATTTGGTTTTGTGAATCCCCATTCATTACCATAGATTAAAGTCTCGACAGTTCATGAGCAAAATGTGAGAAGTTCTGTATTTCTCTCCCTGTGCTCACTGAGATGGATGTCATCATTGCAATGGTGATGGGAGTTTGCACATGACGCAGTGTGTATCTATATTGTGCAAGAGAAATGTATGAAATTGATGTGGGAAGGTGCATATGTGATTGTGTCATGTCTTGTATTGTCTTTGATAACTCCGCTACTTTTCTGATAAATATGGTTCAGCTGTCTAGAAAATTATTTCACAGTTCTAAATCTAAAGATACGTAAATCATATAAAATCAGTCATGAAGACGGAGAATGAATTCTCTGTGAAGCTGCACATATTACTGGATGAAGTATTGCTGAAAAGAATTAAATGTTGTGATGTACTTAAAATGTGAGCCTCTTGCATAAATTTTTCTGTACCTGAAGACAGCAAATGAATTTCTGGAATGTTAATGTAAAATGTAAAGCTTGGGTACAACACCACTAGTTAAAATTGAATTTATAATATTGCATATAAAGTGATCTGTTTCTTGTCACTGTTGTTTGCTGTCTTAGAAAGTGTGAAGTGCAGAATTCCCGTGCTTAGATTTATAGTATTAGATGGAAGCTGCCAAGAAAGCATTTTTTAAATCTGAATCACAGCATGCTAAATGCAGAATTATAATGTACCTTCATAATTAACCAATTTCATAGTTGTTGCTGGTGGTGGGCAGTGATCTGTGTGTTTCCCTCAGTAGCGATTATTAATCTGATAGTTCACTATCAAGTGAGATAATTCATGGAAATTATTTGACTGAATTTTGGTGCTGATGCTTCAATATCTGACTTGCTGCAGGAATTTAGTGACCAACTGGGTCTGTCATGGAGAAGCCTGAGCTTATGCAGGCATCTGCTTCTTTAGACTGATTGTTACTTGCATGCTGAAAAAAGGTTGGGACTGTAAAGTCAAAGCACTTTGCATGTTGTGGTGAAATACTGAGATACCAGCTGGGTGGAGAAATAATTTCTAAGCATATTGGCTGGATAAGACCAACAGCCACTCTTAGATGTCCTCCCATGCCTTACCATATGTGCTGTGCTCCCTGTGGGATTGGCAGCATTTCAGCCTTCTCCTTACACCTGCCATACTGCTGACTTTTTCTTTCCTGGCTGTTGCCTCCTACGCATAAAGCCTTGCAGGTGAACGAGCACCATTTGCCTTCTGCTGGCTGCCAGCACCCACCTTTAAAGCCGGAGTGTGACTGAAGCTTGGGCTGCCCAGAAGCAGGGATGTGCTCCTGTGGGACCAGCAACACATGAGAGAGGCAGAGGAGCATGGATCAGCTGATGGGCTGTGCATTCCAAGTCAGGCACTTGGTGGTCGCATCTGCTTCCCCTGAGCCTGAGGATGACTGGCAGGGATCTTGCATCCTTGGCCTGTCCTGCTGGGATCGCAGAGGTTTCATCTCAAGTAGACCCCAAGATGATAGCTCTGCTACACCTGTGCCTGGAGTCTCCTTTGAAGCTGAACACTCTGGCTAACTGCAGTAGGTGGCAAGAGCAATTCCTGCTGCATCCCCTTCAAAACTTACAGGCGATGAGAAAGGGGAAGGAACAAGCTGTGAAAAGGCCAGAAAATGTCAGTAAGATCTATGTGTCTTTTCTTACTCTTAGGGTGCTTTAGTGATGTGTTTATGACATGAGAAATTGCTTCTGTTACTGAAGAATTATTACATGCAGAGAGGTAGGCTAGTGGTCTCAGCAGACTGAAAATGAATTTTTTCCTCTTGTTTGTCTGAGAGTTATTTGATATTAACAGATTTACAGAGAGAAAAAAAGAGGCTGGTCAGATGTCCAGTTCTGGAGCCCCCAGCACAAGAACGATGTGGACATATTGGAGCGTGTCCAGAGGAGGGCCACCAAAAAGATCAGGGGAATGGAGCATCTCTCGTATGAAGACAGGCTGAGAGAGTTGGGTCTGTTCAGCCTGGAGAAGAGAAGGCTCCAGGGTGACCTTACAGTGACCTTCCAGTACCTGAAGGAGGCCTACATAAAGACGGGGGAAGGTCTATTCAAAAGGGTTTGTGGTGATAGGACAAGGAGTAATGGTTTTAAGCTAGGAAAGGATAGATTTAGGTTGGAGATTAGAAAAAAGTTCTTTAATATGAGGGTGATAGATCAGTGGAATGGGCTGCCCAGAGAGGTGGTGGAGGCCCCATTCCTGGAGTCATTCAAGGTCAGGCTTGATGGGGCTCTGAGCAAACTAACTTAGGTGGAGATGTCCCTACTTGTGCAGGGAGGTTGGACCAGATGACCTCTAAAGGTCCCTTCCAGCCTAAAACATTCTATGATTCTATGTCCTGTGACTGTTCTCCTCCCTTTCAACGAGCATTACCTTGTTCCCCAGACTGAAAGTCCAATGTTATGTCTGTAACCACTTTATTGTTTTCATTTATGTATGTTTTCTTGTTGGGATTTAGCGATGATGGGCTTCCTAAGAACTTAGTCAATTAAGATCTAACAGAACACATGAAAATATATGCTATTGGCTAATGTCAGGAAGTCATTAAAAGCTTCCGGATGTGTTGACAGGTGAGAAACTACTTAGGTGTAGTGATCAAGGTAACTTAGCAAGGTAAAAATACCTCCTGAGGCTCTAGGCTGAGTCATCAAAGAGAATTTAAAAAAAAATAATAAAGACATTAACAAAGAGACCTCTTCCAAAATGTTATCAGTAGAGTACAGGACAACTTCTTCTGTAGGGTTTGGTTTCATATTTCCCACTAAGTGAACACTTCAAACTAGCTTCAAAGACTGTGGGTGTATTTCTTGGTACCTGTTTTTCTCCTGGTTGTAACTCTTAATAGTGCAAAGGAGACAGACTACAGGATGGGATCTTCTAGTACTCTCTTAGTCCAGAGGTGTTTTCAGAGAAGAGGGACTAAGAATGGGAGGTTGACTGAAATCCATAAAGTTTTGTGGCTGTGCCCAGCTGGCGAGTTTCTTTTTTAAGGACTACTGGCAATTGGTACAGATCACAGCATCTAGAACCCCTGTGAAATGCAGGAACACATGTGTTTTGGGGTAAAAGCAACCCAAGATGTTTAGGAATAAAAAGTGACTTTTTTTTTTTTTCCATTTCTTTTTCCAGGCCTTATCAAGAAATGCTGAAAAGAAAAATTTTGGATAAAAGTTCATAAGAAATGTACATTACATATTTTTGTCTCAGAATAGGCAATAAAATAATTGCTAGGGTAATGATAAAAATATTACTGCCATACTTTTATTTACCAGAATTCTTTCTAAAATTATAAATAGTTTGAATAAACAACTTCATTTTGGAACCTGCAGTATCAGCCAAACACAATTCCTGTGTACTGCAGTCTATACTATTCTCAGTTCTGTGCAAAGTAAACTGTCATGTCTATACATTGGCATATTATGTTTTTTGACTAAGATTTTTTTCACCAGAAGCATCTCCTTTATTTTTTATAATAGAGTGAAGTGCCTGTGACATACTTCTTTCTGAAATCTTCATTTTTATTTACAAGTTAAGGGTACTATCACTTTATCTTTTTCAGCATTTTCTTTTTCTCTGTTCTAGACATATGTCATTGGTGCCTACTCACAAAAGTATCTGTTAATAGAACCCCCTCAATATTACATGTAATATTCAGAAGAATTTTATAATTCATTTTGTGCAAACACATCTAGCACTGCTCACTCCGTTTAAGACTAAGAGGTGTATTATGCATAATGTAGATAAAACCTCATTTTGGTAAGCAAGTATCTGTTGCAGATACTCTTTTTTTCACCCCTCCTCTCATTCTCTTTTGTTTTTCTTGAGGAAAAGTGTGATACCCTCAGGTCCTCTCTCTCAATGCCTTTAAAACCCATGAGGACTTCTCACCTCAAAGTCAGGGCCATGGATCTAGATGGATAATCAAGGGAGAATAACAGGTTCCAATGAATTTCTTTTCCCTTGCCAACAAATTTGGCATAGCCTAGATTCTGACTCTGTGGTAAAAATAAAGTGATTTTTTTTTCCTCTTCTTTCAGGTTAAATTATGAACTTTCTCACTGTACAGTCTAAGGTCTTATTTTTTCAGTTTTCTTTGTTCTGTGGCATATTCATCAAACCTTTTTTGATAGGAAGCTATGGACATTGCATCCTGTCCAAAGGTAGTATGTCTGTTTCAGAAATAGATCTCTAATATTATCTCTGGACATGGAGCGCCATGCTACAAATCCATCAAGGGCTGTCATTTTTTGTCTGAAGGATCAAATGTGATCATTGCACCTTCAGTGGTTCCCCTTCCATTGCACATCCACCTGCTCCCTCAGCTACAAGCAGAATTGTAGACAGGTTCAGGTACTGCAGTCTGAAGTGATGGATCCAGCATATTTGTAAGGAGCTTGTCCTAGAGTAGCTTTCTTGGTACTGTTCTTTCCCTTTCCTCATTTTCATTTGGTACATACAAAGAACAGTTTTCCCTGAGCAGCTCTACAAGACTGCTTAGATACCTTGTTTGAGCAAATAATGTGGATCTCTAGCTCCATAAAGCTGGTCATCTTATTATTTGGTTCCTCCCTTAGGAGAAGGTCAGCTTGTTGCAGATCTGGTGGACTGAGGGAGATGTTGCAGGCAGTATCCAGTCCAGCTGCAGGTGAATGTGGCCGGCTGCATGGGTGGGAGCAGAAATCCAGTCCCTATTTTGCCACAGGGTGCTTTGGCAGCCCTAGGCCGTGTTTTTAGCTTCCTTGTGTCTCCCTTTCCAAAAACTGAAGTAAGGATAACAAAACTTCCTGATCTTCAAAGTAGGATGTAAGTCATTTGTGTGATATTCTGTGACAGGGATTATACAAAGCCTGAGAGTGTATAATAAAAATTCATTTGATCAGGATGGGAGATTAATTTTTCAGCATCACCAACTTCAGGAATAAAAGCAGTAAGCACATCCCAAAATCTTCCAGCTTATTCCCGTCACTTAACATGTAACTCTGGGTTGTCTAGCTATTCCTAGTATTTGCCTTTGCTGTATCATTTTTAGGTGTTTCTACAGTAACCACAGCAACAAAAGCTTTAAATAAAGAGCCTGAGTATCAGAATGGGAAAAAGATGGGTGATCAAGGGGAATTTTGTCAGAGAGGTCAGGATAGTGCACCAGATTAGCTAGGGATTTCCATCTGAAGCTTGTATTTTGGCTGTTTCTTCATGACCCTCATCGAGAACAAAATTGTTCCTAACTTTAGTTACAATGTGTTTAAAAGCATACCTTCTAAATTGTTTCTGCTTAGGACCCCAAAATAGAAAAGTTGTGGGTTTTTTTCTATAAGAAATGCCAAGTATTCACAGAATTATTAGAATGAGTAAAGGTAATGGATATGAATTTTGATATCCAGTGTAGAGGAAGAAAATAAAAGTAATTGGACACAGTAGCTTTTAACCCACATGCCTTATGATGCCTGCCAGTTTGTCTGAGGAAAAAACAGCCAAGGTATCTATTTTGAATTAACTTTAGTGAATTAAAAAAGTATTTTGGAAATGAAAATTTAGATTTTAGATTTTTTTTCCTGTTTCTTTAATGTGAAATTCCTTTCGATTTAGAGACAGTGAAATGAAGCAAATGAATAAAGGGAAGGCTTGCCAACAAATGATAAGCTTTGGATTGTTATAAACTTAAAAGTTCAGTGTCGTAATATGAGAGTATGTTACCTGCTCTTCTCTTCCCCCACTGCTAATTGAAAGTAAGGGGTGAGTGATTAAATTCTTTATGATTAATTTTAGAGAGTTGGACAAGATAGAGAATCCAGGCTGTTCTCAGTTGGATAGCAAACAGTAGAGCTATTCTTTTGGTCCAAAAACCCTGACCTCGTAGGGAAAAGTGATCCAACTGCTCCCAAAATAGGCACATCTGTATACTGTAGTACTTTGTCTCTCAGGGATACTTGATGTATGCTCCAACAGTTGAAGTATGGGTGAGATAAATGTAGAGTTCCAGAGTAAAAGGCATGAAACCACCTCATCCCAAAACTTTTAGGCACTCCTACATGGTTTTTTTTGTTGAGAAAAGGTGTATCAGGCTATTTTAGGAAGTACAACAGACAGCTTCTTGCTCTTGGTTCTCCTCACTACTTATAGTTTCTGTTGGGTACCTAAATACTTTGCCTGTCTTAAATATGCTTAAACAGACAGCTTTTGTAACAATGCTAGAGTGATTTAATTTTTTCTGTATTCAAGTACTGAAATACGGAAATGAAGATGTAAATGCCAAGCAAGCATCCTCTCAATTTGTTTTGCTCTCTTTTTTCTCCTGAAAGTGCAATGTGTTTGAGATATTCAGAAGAAATACTGAAATTTAAACATGACTATGAAGTGAGGCATGGATGCGATTTTACTTTATTAAGCACTATTTTTTGCTTATAGACAATTTTCTTTGTTGAGTTTGGAGTAGAGCTGCTGTCAGCTCCTTGCCTCAGTAATATCAGGTGGCAGTGAAGTAGATATTGCAGAACCTGTTGGTGGGGAAATACATCTGCTGCTTTTACTAAAAGAGTAGTAAGAAGAGGCAGCCTTCTGAGCAAACCTTCATTCAGCTATTGTAGTAGGATTAGGAGAATAGTTTGACCACACTGGCAAGATACTGGGAATTAAGAGACCCGGTCTCTGCTGTAAATGCATTGTGATTAATTTAACAGAGCTGGATGGGACAGGGAAGTAGACTGGGCTGGCTTGCTGGCTGATGCTGAAGTGGCTGCATCCCACAGGGCTGCCAAAAGAGACATTTCCACTCCTTTTCCTCATGTATGTTATTGTCAGTGTTCTTTTTTGCTGTAAGCCAGAGCCCATTTCATCCCAGCTGGTTCCCAGCGTTGGCTGCTGGTACAGCTGGCTGCGTGAGGGTCAGCGTTAGCACAGGAGAGGGAGCGGGGCCAGACCACAGCTGTTAACAGCAGCAGGGATTTGAGCTCTGCTGCGGGAACTGTGTTAACCACAGCTTCAAGGTGTGGTTTCACATCAGAGCTGGACTGACCTAGATGAGGGGCGGAGGATGAGTGGTGCTGACCTTCTGGTCACAGCCAGCTATTAGCTGGCTTCCCTAAACTGCAGCCTTGCTCCCTCTCTTGTTTGAGTTTGGAGCAGCGGTGGACACTAAGTGTTTTTGCATGATGTATAGCCAAATGCACTTCCCTCTTACTGCTGTCCATATGCTGTCATAATACTAATATATCTTCATACAGAGAAAATGCTTAAAGAATATTCTGTTTTCATAGTCAAGCTCTGTGCAACCTAAATATGGACCCCTTTTGCATCATACTAGCTTTTAATTGCTTGATGGATTTCACAGAATCCCATCTCATTCAATACACAAAGGAGACTGCTCACTGAGCAAGGGAGAATGCAGGGGGTTTATTACCTTTTCACCTTCTGGACTTGTTTCTTGTTGAAGATCTCATAATCAAGTCATGCTTTGAAGGCAGAATAACTGCCTTCAGCTTCTTAGGAGCTTGCTATAGCTTCTATCACAGTAATAGCTGAATGCTTCACAAAAGCATGCACTGATTTTTAGAAGCTTACCTCCTAGATGGAAGAGGCGGCATATTGCTGCATTCAGCTGTTTCACTCCATTCTGCCTCTGCGAGCCAGAGTGGGGCCTGAACCTTTTCGAAAGATTTTGTAGGGAGAGGCTTTTGGGGAGAGGAAGCATAGAGAAGATAGTGTCAAAAGTACCTCCTAATTAGCATTCAGTAGCATTTCATAGTTTTTGCTTTCAATACAGTAACTTCAGCTGAAGCCAGGTCTTTGAAGTCTTTGGTCTGAGAAAAGATCCAATACCAAACACGTAGAAAATGGAGAATGTAAAATTAGTGACTGCCTGTGAAAAGCGTGTAAATGATTTGTGCAGCATCTTTTAGGGATTTTATGGTAGAGGCAGGGACTGGATCCCATTCTTCAGGGCACCACTCAGCTACCTTAACCAGGAAGTGTCTTTGCAATGTCTCAGCATCTTCCAGTGCCTGCAGCAACCAAGCAGTGGTCATGAAGGCAGCCTGCCTTATGGTTGCAGAGCCTAATGCTGAGATTTTATATTCTGTTTAAATTGACCTGAGTGGGGCTGATGCTGACAGGGATGGCTATGCTCTCTCACAGCTCTTGCCT
This sequence comes from Brachypteracias leptosomus, assembly GCA_013401335.1. Taxonomy (NCBI): domain Eukaryota; kingdom Metazoa; phylum Chordata; class Aves; order Coraciiformes; family Brachypteraciidae; genus Brachypteracias; species Brachypteracias leptosomus. Next base: position 57,913 of record VYZX01017324.1, on the reverse strand, counting down.
ATTTTCAGAGAAAAGCATTTTCCCTTGCTAGGCAGCAAAGCTGCAAAGGAGAGATGATGGTGCTGGCTTGACCAGGACAGGCTGGTGTGGAGGACTTTAGTTGCCTCAGAGCAGTTTCCCAGAGTTCATCCTGTGCAAGGAATGGAAGAGATCTGCTCAGGAAGAAAGTAATCTGCTCAGGGCAGGGCTTATATGGATCTCTTAAGGAGCACCTTAATTTTACATTTCCTAACTTGCCTTAGCACAAAAGAGAAGATTGTAAATCTAAAACCTTCAGAAGTAATTGAAAGAACAAAGCATTTTGCCTCTTTCAAGAGGAAGGTTGTGAAGTGTAGCTCTGCCACAGATTGTGGTGAGGTACCAGTTCCCTGCTGCTCTCAGTTATTCTGTCACTTTCTCAGGATGGGAGGAAAGCGTGACAGTTAAAATCCTTTCTCAAAGGCTTCGTAGTTTCTTATTGAAAGCAGTAGTAAAATGAAAATTCATTTTTTCATATGTCATCCAGACTATTATTTTGCTCCAGCAAAGAAGCTGCACTCTGCATTTTCTTCTCAGTTTCTCAGCCCAGTGTCTATTCCACAACTGCATCAGTTATTTTTCTTTTACATTATCAATTTATCTTACCTGTCATTCTTTTTCTTCTCACTCCTTTGCCTTGTTAGTCCAGTCCCAATGTGTTTGTCTATCGTTTAAGTCTTATTCTTCTCTCTTCACTTGAAGCCAGTTGACTTTACATATATTGTCAGGGCTACTAGATTTACCTGTAATAAGTAAGAAAAGTGCAAACCACAGATTTTGATGTCAGCATTGTATGTATTTTGCATTTTAACTACTGATGAGCAGGCAGTTCCCAGTTTACAAGCTGCTTAATCCATTTCATGATCTCATTACAACATCAATGTTTAGTCTGTGCTCCTCTTTTGGTGTTCCTGTCTTTCTGTTGAACTACTGCCAGATATAACTTGTATGTCTGAAACCATGGAAGAGTTGATGGAACAATTGTCGTTTTTTTCCCTGGAAATTGTTCAGTGGGTTTTTGGTTCTGCAGGGTTCTGTGTTGTGTTTATTGCTGTCCCCTCCAATGCTCAAAATCACTGTGAGAAAATAGAAAGGTCAGGTGCTACAGGACTTCTTTCCAAACCTGCTTTGAAAATATGAAGCTTTTAAAACTAGCTAAAAGCTTTGTTAAAGCAACTAGAGAATGATAGTATCTATGAAATCAACTGAAGCAATGGTAAAATTGCAACACAGTTATTTTTAGGCTTTATGTAGACAGATGCAGGTTTTTGAAACCTGTTTTGAATTATCTGTGGTAATAGAAAATTGTTGTTATTATTAAATGTGTAAAACTTGAAGTTCTCCTAAGCATGTTTCTACTTAGAGAATATCTTTCAGAAGATCAGCATTGGCACTGTGACAAGGCACGTCCTTCTACACATGGTGCCTTCTAAGCACTGCTGGTAGCAGGTAGCCCCAGCTGTCTACTGATAGCAGTGAGCACCTCAAAACTACTTGTAAAGCTTGTGTGCAATACAGATGTATTAAACATACAGAGTGTGTTGTGAGATTTTTCTAATTATCTGTTTAAAGTTGTAGTAAATTAAAAAAAAAGGTCTTACTTGTCCAAAAAGATCATTATATGCCTTTCCTGAACAAAGTACTTTGATACTGTGAAGCTGGATAAGCAATGTGATGTAATTTTATGTAGCCTTTAAGACAGAAAGAGGTATGTAGTTTTCAATTTACTAATGGGCTGAGTGGAAATACAGTTGAAGGGGAAATTAGGAGGATTAAGTGTAATATTACAACAGTTGTTTTATAGCTTGTACATGCAACAATTTCAAAGCTTAGAAAGCTCCCCATGTTTTTGGTGAGCTTGAGTTTAGATCTTGAACACTGGACTTAGGGCTGTGCAAAGACTAAGAAATGAGGAAGGAAACCGGAAGAAACCTGATGGCCAAAAGTTCATGCCCCATTGGAGTTTTATGTTTTGATTTTGCTAAATGGGATCAGTAAATATTGATGAAAAATTGCAGGTGAGTATCATGGCATAAACATACAGTTTAGTAAGAATGACTAAAAAGTTTGAGGAGTGATAGGGGTGGGTGCTTGGCTACTGTTGGTGTTTGAATAAGAATTGTTTTCTTTTAATTCAAAGTGAACAAATATTAGAATGACATCACATGTCTTCTATATGTTTATGGGTGTCATGACTTCCATAATGCATAAAACTGCAAGGGAAAAAAGTTGTGCTTTTTGAACGGCAAGATTTAAAATTCTCTCAGTTGGTATTTCGTTGGTTTTTAGGACCTTTTGTTTTAAAGAATTTTGCTTTTAATATAAATGAGTAATTGTTTTACATTTTCAAAGGAATAATAATGACATTGTGTTGCATTCTAGATAGTTCGGAGTTTAGGAATGTGACTTTTATTTTAAGGTTGCATTGGATCTCCCAAAGGCATTTCACTTTTGACCTTTAGATGAAATAAATGGATGTTCACTTTTTGTAGCACAGACAGAGCCTGCTGGTGGAGTGTAAAGGCATTTCTTATTTAGCACAAAGTCAAGCTTTATGTGGAGAATTAGATATACAGATTAAGCAACAGGATGAAAATGAAGTAATGCCAATATAATGCCAATCTTGTTCTCACCCTAAATAAGTTTACATCCTTAGACTCAAACTGCTAATGCACATTTGTGTTACTAGCTCTACCTCTCCTTTGCTTCTAGTTTTCCATTCATAATTTCAGACCGATAAAGAAGCTTGTGCATGTATGTCTGTGCTGAGGAACAAGCTTTATTTATTCTGAAGTCTGGGGTGCGTGCCACATGAGTTAGTATATGTATTCGTAGCAGGTGTGTCTAGTTTTCACGGTAGAACAGTTTTGATTGTAGTTAATAGGGAATAGATAGATGCCTAGATTATGACTCCTGCAATACGTGTATCTTAAACTGTGTCTTCCTATTATTATGATGTTTGTAACGTTAATTATTTTGGCTGTTTCTCAAGGGACTGTATGTGCAATGATTCTGTATGGATTTAATTTTTTTAATAAAATGCTTTAAATGGATTTTATATGTTAGAGAAGGCAAAATTTAAAAAATGCCATGCACTAGAAGCGGAAGATGGAGAGATTTACTGTGATGCTCTGTAATCTGTAGAAATTCCTGGCTGTGAACCAACCTTTCTGAAGTGCAGAACTGATCAGACAGAGCAGGCTGTGGACTCTTGCCAGGTGGTTTGTCCAGCTTTCCAGCAATGGGATATGCCACTGAGGGGTGACGAAGGTTTCATTCTGCAGCTGTTGAGGGCTACCCTTTGCAGTCCTACCTGCCTCAGGAGGGCTGTAAGCAGTTGAGCAGTACCAGAGATCCCCTCTCCTGGCTGGGGCTGCAGCCAGACCTGTTTAGTTTTGCTTGAACAAAGAGGAAACACAAACATTGTTTCCAGTTATTTACTGTACATACAAAGTAGGTCAAAGTGGCATTGAAACATCAACTTTCATTTTCAGGCACTTGGTTTAGATGTACCAACCACCACGACAAAACATGCCAACATCCTTCCCCTCCATCACCTCCCCTCTGCTGTATCCTCATAGTTTTGAGAAAAGTCAAGAAAAAGTATACAGAGAAAGTATTAATCAGTCTCTTGTAAATTGTTACTTTGAATCCCAAGTGGTATTCTATGAGGTATAGTATAGCTCAAGGGCAGAGTATGGAACCAAAGTACTAAAGTGCAGTGCATTTGCTTTTTCAGGAAAGTTATAAATTAATGCCAATATTTAAATAGATCATTAGTTAAAAATTTTTACAAATTTAGGTAAAAATCTGTATCTTGCACAGGCCTAATTTCACTGAGAAAGGGGACATTTGGGCCTGAAAGGGATTTCACAGAAACAAGGTCTTTTGAAGAGCAGCTGCTTCTAAAAACTGTTTGAGAGGCCTGAGCTCTGAATGGTCTAAGTGCAAATCATTTCTTTGTTTCACTGAACCTCCTCACTCTGTAGTTTGAGCCCCTCTTTGTATTTAGATGAAAGAATTGCAGCGAAAGTTAAAACTTACAGGCCGCAGTAGTCCCTGCAGAGTTGCTTTTGTAGGTTAGAGATGGCTCCAGCAGATGAGGAGAGAAAAGAAGATGCCTTTGTGTAGGCTTTCCTCTGACTATTTGTTTTGTAGATGCACTCTTGAGCTTTAATGCTCTTTCTAAGCTTCCTCCCAGTTTTGGGCTCTGGCGTTGTGAAGAGAATGGATTTTCATCTCTCTCCTTGCCTTTGATTTTATCTAAGGTAGAAACAAGGGAGGGAGAGGCATTTCCTTTCCCAGTATCCTTCTCAGGAATGTAAGTGATAGATGGAGAGAGCATCCAGCTCCAGCCACTCTTTATTCTAAGCAAGTTGGACGAGGCACCAGTTCTACCCTTTGCTGGTAAGGACATAGAGAGAGAGTGTCTGTCCTGTTTGTTCTGTGGGCTTGAACTAACTTGCCTAGTTTTGTCTGATGGTCAGTGATATTTTGATTTTGAAAAGCTGTGAAAATACTTCTGTACTGATTTTCAGTCTAATTCTGCTTATGGGGAAGTGGAAGGGGTAGTACAGTTGTAAAATAAAATTCTCACCAACATGTTTCAAACTATAGGCATATGAATTTTGGGAAGGTTCTTTACTTCTAACAAAGTATGCCCATGTTAGAATAACCAGGTGGAAAAATGGAAGCAAAAGCATTGGCAGAGCTTCCTGTTCCCACCATAGTGGGGGGATGGTGGGACCAAACCATGGCTGCGTAAGGGTGACAGTGGGAAGCAGTGTGAATCAGATGCACCCAAAATACAGTTTCCTGTTTTATAGAAGCAGCGAGTTCAGCGATTCCCCTCTCTGTGTTGGCTGCAGAAAAAAAACATTCTTGCGCTCTTCCGAGTATTTAACCCGTCATCCAGTTACGGTTGTGAAAAGTACAAAAAGCTTGGAGTCCATAAAAGGAGATAATTTGAAGTTAATAGGGGCAGTGCTGTGTCGCCCAGAAAAGGAACGCAAGCTGTAATGCATTTCACTCTCTTGTTCTGCTCTATTAAATTAATCTGCCAATTTAATTCATGTCTGTACTAAACAAAACTTTACATGACATAACAGAAACAAGCTTGCTTTTCTGCCTTCTTGCCTCAGCTCTCTCATAATACTCTAACTTTCTGCCAGCCTGAGGACAGCAGGATGAGCCTCAGCATGGGTTGAAAGGCAGGAGATGGAATAGCTGAAGCTCAGGAGTTGATGAAAAGGTTGGCTAAAACGCTCACCCCCTGCCTCTGCTGTGCTCCCTGATACATATTAACCTAAATTGGTTAAATATACAACTTGATTTATGAAGCACAAAATTGCTTCAGCAAATGAAAGCTACCTAAGCCTGTAGGTAGCCCTGACTTTTTTTCTTCAGTTAATAAGTTAGTATATTAGTTACTGAACTTATGATAACATACAATAAATGGAATTCTATGCAGTAATGGAGTATGTTTGAAATAGGAGCATCAAAATCAGGTGGGCCATGATTGGCCCTAAAGTTTAAAGCTGATGGATTCTACAGCAGAGAACTTCACATGTGAAAAATTTTGTCTTAAAACACTTGAAACAGAGATTAGAGAGGAAGCAGCTGTGCACAGGTGGCTGATGGTCATGATGATGGAGCTCACTTGGGAGTCTGGATGCCCCTGGTGCTGGGTGCTGTGCCCCCTCTCCCCTGTGTTGCTTTAGCTTTAAGCAAGTGGGAGGCATGTGGCCTCTGTCTGACCAGGGTAAACCTCTGTCTATTCAGAGGGCCACCATGTTCCTGGTATGAAACAAAGCGCAGTAGAGGACAGAAGTAAGCCTCTGTGTGCCCCCTTATTCCCTGAGAGAGAACCCTGTTGCTGCAGTGGGGAGGAAGGTAACAGCAGGGACACAGAGGAAGGTGACTGCTTTTAGCTCTTCTGCTCCAGGTTCAGCCCCTCCATTATCTTTACTGTCTGTGCACTCAGAAACATACTTTCTGCACATCTCTGCAACACAGAGATGTCCCTCAAACCTTCCTGTCCCCAAACCCTCCCACTTGAGAACTAGCCCTTCTCTTTCCTCACCAGCTCCCCTACCCTCCATCAGTTGCTGTGCTGTCCAAGCCTCATCCACTCTCTCCTCTCCTTCTCCCCAAGGCCCAGATCTTGTTTCTAGAGGCTTTTAAAGTCTGTGATGATCAGAGATCTACCTAGGCAGGAGGGTAAGGGGAAAGAGAAGACATAACATATGGAAGCCCTAATATTTGCAGCCTTGTTGTGCTGACCAAATGTGACTACTTGGAAGACTAATGGTCAGATGCCATCATTGATCTGTTAATTGAAGATGGCTTTTGTCTTAATCTCCTATATTGCAACATGTTGGACATGTGCGTCACTAGATGTTTACTGTTGAAGATTACTGATGTTCTTCCAGACTGCCTTGTGTATGCTCTATTTTGAAGACTTTAGTGCAGTTGTTCCACTGTGAATTTTAGAAACACATGTTCAAGAATATATGTCGTTCATATTTCATTTGTACAGCTGCAAACAAAAAACTTGGTACTATCTCTTACTTTAGGGAAAAAGTAAAGAACGTGCTGTACCCATGTATGAGTCATGGTTCGTTTATTTTCTATGAGAAATTTTAAATGCTGTATTGCATGACCTTTGTCATCTTTGTGTACAGTGGAAAAAATATACCAAGCCAGGAATATCAATGAAAGTCTTCTCAATAACCAAAAACAGGCAAGTAAGTGCCCATTGGGTGTTGGGTTTTTTTTTTCTTCACTAAATGGGTCTTTACTGTGGAACAAATGATGATGACTGCCTGAGAATTTACAAGCTAAATAAGCTTTGAGATCATACAATCTCTTTGACTAACCAGCATTCTCTGATCTTACATCAAAGGAATGGGCCTTTTTTTGCTTGGCAAACTGAGTCTGGAGTTAACATGTCTGCTTCCATGTTTTGAATTGAAAGAATTATGTTATTAATTAGTGGTTAATATGGATAACGCATTTATTGTAAGTGGTGTTTGTAGCTGCACCCTGTTCATGTGGTGCTGTACTGAACTGGATGCAAGATGGTAAGAGAAAAATCAAAGCTCCACACTTAGGCCTCAAGTGCAGCCAGAACATCTAGGACAAGGTGCCTCTCCCAGGTTCTTCCCCTCATGTGCTTCAAGTAGTGTTATTACCCAGTGCATTGTGTAATGCAGCAAGCATTTCTCACCCACCCCCTTTCCCCCCCCCAGCATCTCGGATTCTTTTTCATTGAGAGTTAATGTTTGGCTTGGTGCTAACCTAACAGCTTACTACAGCTTGTGCTGTGGAACTGAGCACGCCTTGTAATGGATTAGATACACATCCTCAGAATAAGAAGGATAATGTGTCTGCTGTCCAGGGGTATTTGTGGGGGTGGCAGAGAAATTAGAATGGACAGACAAAAAAGTACTCTTTCATTCATGCTACAATTTTCATGAAGTTTCATAATGCTGCTTTTTGTGAATGCATATTTTCCTAGTCTGTGTCCTTGTCTTACAGTTTTTATTACTTAATATCCAAGTTATTAACATATATACTACAAAAATGAATCCTAACATAAAGATACAGCAATTGCCTGGTGTAGAATTTGTCAAAGGAAAATGGGAAACGCAGAATAACTTTTTAATCCAAAAGGGGAATAAGCATCTAGGAAGTATTTTACAGTTATTGGCCTTTTAGATCTGATTTTCACCTGTTGAGAGGAACTTTTAGAGATTATGAAAATGGTGATAAATTGTGAATTATGGTTGGTGATGATTGTGAATTACAGTTTTCATAATTTCTGAAAGGGAAAGAAATAGAAAATAATTGAAAGAACAAACTTGAAGTAAATTCTCTTCAACAGACTTGGGGATGCTTTGCTAGGGTCCTGTTGGAAACAAGACTAAACAATTAGTGTTGTACCATTAAGCAGCATAAACTACACAACCACAATGAGAAAAAAAACAGAAAGCATAATGGCAAACTAATTGAGAGCTTCACTGAAGAGCTGGAGCACGCTACACAGAAATGGCAGTGAGGCCAAATTCCTAGGAACTGTTATATAAGTAAGTACCATGGGCGTGTAGGGACAAACTTGGAAAAGGCAGAATGAGATAAAATGAACTTGGGGCATGATAAAGAGAGAATACTCCTTGTGCTTGCAGATGATAAGATAAAACCAAGTGCAAGAGTTGCACCTTAGTAATTGGAGATGAAAACTTCATGATAAGTGAGGCTTATATGTTCAGGTAGTTAACTCATGCATCGTCAGGAATCTGAGCTATCTTGGGGAAGGAGCAGCTAGAACCTGCTTAATTTAGGTGGATATTTTAAAATCATTTGACCCTTATGACTCAGACTCATGGCAGGGCTCACAGTCTAGTTTTTCTAAGCTTCAGAGCCATCAGACGGAGCGGTCTCTCTCTCCTGCCCCTGCCCACTCCCAGGAGCTTACTCCCACTCCTGAACTCTGCCCCTTCTTGTGCTGCCACAGGAATTCATCCAGTTACATGGTAAAGCAGGGCAGGGAGTTGATTTGTCTCAAAAGTTTTGATGTTTTAGCAATCCTTTGCTACATTCATTTTTTGGAAAATGACTTTCACCAACCCAGTCCGCGGCATGCTTGTGCTGCTGGTAGGAGGGGATCAGGGAAAGGTCTGCTTTTGGTGGCTGTGCTAACATCAAGTGTTGGTGGACCTACAGTATTGCTCCATGGACTTCAGCCTCAATTTCCAGCCTATAAGAACTACCAAAGTGTAGTTGTATGTTACACCTGACCCCATTGGCTCGATCTTCTTACTCCTAGCAGTGTACTCTCATTATTTCTCTTGTAACTCTCATTGTCTCATCCTATTCTGAGGCAGTTCAGCTCAATAGCCTGTGAGAAAAAGGATTATTCTTTTAAAAACGGGGTTTTGTGAGGAACAGGATGATTCCTTCTGGTGGCAGTGACTGTTTGACTGAGATTGACTGAGATAGACTCAGCTTCCCTTCAGCAAGTAGGCTGTTGCAGTTTTACAGTCATTAGCAGTAGAAGTGATGTGAGGTAGGAGTCTGGACCAAGCAGCTGTAATACCTGCTTTGATTGGCTTTTCTTTAAAAGGTGGGAAGGGAATACCCACGAACTAATACAGACTAACCAGTTTGTCTCAAGTTCCCCAAAAAGGTCCCTGGCTGACTAAACAGAGTGGAAGCACCCATGTAAATAAACACCCACGTGGCTCATGCTGGCACCAGCCATATTAGTTCAGTGTCTCTGTGACACAATAACAAGTGGTGAGTGGCTAAGTGGCAGATAATAGTGAATTCAGTAATGATTTTAACATGTCTCATCTACTTTGTGATGCAACTGTCATGTGCAAATATCTGGTCAAAGGATGGAGGAGGACAGTAGCATACATGGGAGGCTCACGTATCCTGTCTGGAAAAAAGGATGGGCATCACTCTGCAGCAGTGGGAGGAAAGAGAAAAAGCACTGGTCTTGACTTATACAGAAAGTTGTTGAGAAGTGGGTAAGGATGAATTGTCTCTGTTCTGTGGGTAAGAAGAGAATCATTAAATTGCTAGGAGAAGGATTCAGTTGGTCATTAAATTAGTAAGTTTCAAGAAAGACCAGAGAAGGACTATGAAGAACAGGTATAGTTGATCATTCCTTGAGAGAGAAGTCTTAGTAGCTTCTTGAGTTCTTTTTTCAGATATTATTTTCCATTTTTTTAACTTAAAGAGGAAACATGGTGCTTAACTGCTAATACCAGCAGAAATTCAGTGTGTAGACAATGAGCTACAAGACACACTCGAAGTTTCAGATGAACTGAAAGACTGCTAGGCAATATGGGATGTCCTATAGTTGTCTCAAACATTGGCAATTAAACTCAATTTATATGTGCATCAGAGAACACTTAGAAAACTAATCAAACCTATTTACATGTTATATTCATATATTTCTTTGCTCCTTATCTCTTCCTCTGTAGGATACAAGAGGAAGGTCCTTTTCAAAAATTCATTTTTGGCTTAAAGAAGAAGGGTATGGGAGATTTTTATAAGCAAAGTGACACCTCAAACTGGGTGAAAAATAAATGTACAAAAGGTTTAGAGCATCTTTAGCTCTTCTTTTAGGATTGTGCACCAGATGGAGAGCTCAGCTGCCTGTTCCTCCTGACCCTTGGTTTGCTTTTTTTTTGAAATGTCAGCAAAGAAAAGCACAAAGAAATTAGATTTTTAATTAAGGAAGAAACATTAGCAACCATTTTATTTCATCAAAGAAACAGAATGTTTTAAAAAAGCTCTTCACAGAAGGGCCTTACCTCTGTCCAATGCTGTTCTTTCTTTGTTGCTAAATTTACCATTCTCCCAGATTCTTCATATTGTCCTTAACTGTGAATTTTTAATCATCTTTGAGACAGAATGCACATGGGAGGCAGGAGGCAGTTTTGAAAAACTTCAGTGAATGTGGCTGAATTAAGTGAGGACCTGTTTAGGAGCAGAGAGGAGTTTTAATGTTTCGCAGAAAAAGAGATGTTTGTTGCCAACATGCCAGTCAATGTCAAAGAAAACTCCAGTGTCTTTTGAAAGGTTCTTTCCTCACCCCTCTTGCTTGCCCTCCCGCGTAGTGCAGCTTCTCAGCACTGCCTATGTTTTACACAAAACATACATATTGGGGCAGTTAAGCAAGAAGACAGAGCCAATACATTGTTCTCTTAATTTACTTAGCTTATGACCTTGCACGTATCTGCGGTTTACATTAAATTACATGAGCCATGGATTTAGTATTTCAGGGCGGTTTTTTTAAGCAATGTATTTGTTACAAAGATAATGCTTCCCCTAGTGGGAAAGGAAGACCGTATTGTTACAGCACCATGTCTTTGTAATTTGAGATGACGTTTCTTTTCAGAGCTTAGACTTTGCGTGCATAATTATAAAAGTAAAAAACCAGATCTTTGGTATTCTAGGCTGCAGGCAAATACAGTTCAATAGAAGGGTGATAACAATGGTATTATTTTTTTTTTTTTAGTGGCTTTCCTCATTATTTAAAAGTCAGGAAAAGGATGGCAACTTAGCCTGTATTCCCTCGTATTTAAGATTTACAGAAATCTGAGGTGTTGATTCATGAAAATAAGCCAAGCAAAGAAGGATTTTGGATAGCAAAACAAAAAATTAACTGAGGGTTAGAGTTGGGTGGCAGCCCTGTGTGTGTGTCTACATACCCAGGGATGGAGAGAGAAGCCTTCCTATGGTATCCACTCTCCATTTCGTCCACAGTCTTGACCCAGTCTCAATTTTCTGCTCATCTCTGGCCCATCTGGGGGACTCTCCTCTTTCCCAGCTTTTCTCTCCTCCTCATATCTCCCACTTACCACTCCTGCCCTGCAAATCAAACACCTTCATATTCTCCAGTTCTCCATATCTGGTCACAAACCTCTGCTGCCTCAGCAACAGAAAACCCACCTGGTTCCCTTGCTGAGTCCACTCTTGCTCCATCTGCCCTGGATTACAGGTAACAATGGGATCTTCATCTTTCTGTAGATACCATGGGCTAATGCCCTTGTCCTGGCGGCCTCTCCAGTCCATCCTCTTATCTGGCCCTTTCTTTACAGAAACAAAACTGTTTCCCTCTGACTTTGCACAATTTCTGTCCTCCTAGTCTCCCAGTGCGGAGAGAAAAACCTCCCCAGGCTTTTGGTTGCTGCTGCTCTACACCATCAGTCCTGCCCAGTTCTGAAGCTGCGTGTAAGCATATCTCCTGTCCTGCTCACCCCCAGGCTCCTTTGTGATGCTGCCCAATGTGTGCTGCTCCTGAGAGGGTTCTTCATTTCATCTGCTGATCCAGTTAATTGTGGCTAAAGAGCCTGAATGCATGATGCTTAGTTGAGAGCAAAGCTCATCCCCAATTTGTGAAGTCGCTCAACCCAAACCTGCTGCTGAACCAGTTGTTCTAAAGAACACTGGCTTTTTTCCTTAGAAATATTTTCTCTCTTGGTTCTGGTAAACCATGCAAAGAAACTTTATGGAGAGTGGTGTGCTCTGAGTACTGTTTCAGTAAACTGGGGATGTTGCAGCCAGATTGTCCATTTGTCTAATGAATGTTGGTAGTGGGAGTTTATTTAATTTGAGTCTTTGGGGAAATTAATTGACATGAAGTGTATGTTTTGCCTCAATTGGCATGAATATCTAGCTGGCCAACTTAAGTTCCGGTGTTGTCAATAAAGAGAGTACAGTGAAGAATTATTTTTCTAATTTTTATTTCTGGATTTGTTGCTGTAATTTCTTCAGTAATGAAATACAAGTGTACTATGGTTTGGAAGTACCCTAAATATCCCTTCTTGATCCATATGGCCTGGTGATGATGTCACTGTTAAAAGAAGCTGTTTCTCATGCAACTCTCATAGAAGTCAAGGGTCAGAAAGCTCCGTAGAAAAGTGGCGACTGACTATGTTTAAGAAAATTTCACACTGACACTTGAACCAGCATAGTTGATACTGTGTCAGAGTTTACAACATTTCCTGTTTTCAGTGCTTTCTAATTGTAATCTAATCTCTTTTGGTTTGGAGAGGAGATTAAATCATTGCCAGCGACTGATTTTCAAAAACTGAAAATACATGAAAAGTCAGCTGGTTTTGCTTGAAAGTGAAAATATGAAGTGGAGTAGGCTTCTATTTTGAAGTGAAAATATGTTGACCAATATTACAGTATTCAGTGTAGTCACTGAAAAGTAGTTCTCAACATATACTTCTCAAGTGTTATTTTTTCTAGGGAAAGGCACAGACTTTGTTGAAAATCCAGTTCTGTAATAATCCATTTCTATAATCTACCTTTCTAATACAGTAAGTATCACTTTTCAAAATCCTGAAAGTGCCTTTCAAGAATTCTTAAGCTAGTGCCTGTAAACTGAATTTATTTTTATAGCCATTTTATTATAGGATATGCACTTCTAGGAGTTATTGTAAAGGAAATAAGATATTTGATCCCTGAATGGCTAGCATACTGCCACCATTGGTTTAGAATAAACAGATAACATTCAAAATTGAATCTGATAATCCCTTATTAGATCTACATATGACATATGTCACTTCTGGCAGTCACCTCAGAAATTTCTGGTCTTTTTTCTGAAAGATAGAGGTGAAGCTCTTTTTTTCATCAGAAATAGTTTCCACACAAGGATTTTCCTCCACTTCTTTTCTTGAAAGGCAGTTTTCGAAACTGGGATTCATGATACGGCAACTCTGCTGTCTGAAATCTCACAATTGTGCAGATAATCCACTGGCTTCCAAATCACATCTATGAGGTGCATTTATACGTTATAATTCATACTGCAAGTTACTTTGCTTTAAGAATGGCCATGCAAACTAAGTAGTAGGCTCATGAATTCCCTGAGCGTTATCCAGGTTACCACCTTGCATTTGCATTGCTAGACCAGCTCTTGCCACTTCATGGTCACCCAAGTCCAAATCTTGTTGTTAAGATTAAAGTGGGTTAAAGAATGTGATCTGACAGAGTAGGCCAACAACCAAATATTACTGATGCTTCACGCCTTTACAAGGTGTAACAAATCTGTTGTATTGCTTGCTGTGCAAGTAAGCTATATAATAAAGTCTCCAGGGACTTGTCTCTGCTGTGAAAGTCCCCACACAGGACGTGCTTAGTCAGGGCACACCACAGATTGCCAAGAGCAGGGCTAGGATATGAGCTGGCAATGTGTCTGTCAGCCTGGGTGTGTGCTTGTCCAGCACTGTGTGCAAGTAAAAGAAGACAACCTAACGATTCTTCAGAAAAGAATGACTTGAGCATTGGAAACTGGTTTGGTTTGTCCTTGAGCTTTTCACTGCCAACAGTACCTTCAGGTGAACTTTTTACTGCCAGCGATGTCTCCTGGTCAGAAATATCAAAATCTTTCTGTGCTTTTACACTTGTTTGTTAAAGCCTATTTGAAGTTTGCTTGTGATTCAAGTATTTAAGACATTTCAGGGCAAGTTGTACATATATTAGAAGTAGCACTTGAAATGAAGAAGATCAAAAGAGTTTAGGAGGAGGAGAAGATAGTATGTAAGTCAAGTTTTCTTCTGACTTGTATGTTAGAATGAATGCTTTCATGTGGTACTCAAAATTAGTCACCATTGTTAAGAGAAAACAAAGCATTTTTAATTTAAGTGTTTTGGTTTTTTGTTAAAAGAATACACATTTCTCTGGCTAAGAGTGAATTATTGCAATACCTATAATTTTGAATGTTCCATTACTCCTCCACAATGATTTAAAAATTCTGGAAGTAATACATTTGAGGTTTCTCAAAGATAAAATTCAGATGCTTTCTTCTTTACAAAATGGTGACACACAGCCATCTGAAAGGAAGGAAGTATGTGAAAAACACCAAAGGAAGAAGGCTGCTGTCCTAATGAGTATAGCAGAAATCTTCTGTGGTATTAATTGCCTAATGTTTCCATCTTCCCAGAGATGCTATTTTTGTTTAGAGTTTTTCCAAGGGATGAAATGGTGATTCCATGATCTAAAAAGTGATATGAGTTACTGTTATATCAGGCCTTGATTTGAGTATTGTGAAAGCATTCATATTTTTGATATATGAACATTTCAAGAAGACTGTTTCAATACATTCTCTGATGACTTTCTCCTGAGTTGAAAACAGATTTTTTTTTTCAGTTAAAATAACTGTCTTTACCCAAGCAACTCTGAACTTTGATTGTGATATTTTGGATCTTTTAAGAAAATCTATCAAGTGTGGAAATGTGAGATGATTTCATAATATGGTGGTTTTAAGAGAGAATGTGAAATTTTTCACATGAGAAATAAGACTGCTATGTTGAATGCATATACATTAGGAATAAATAGCAATAAAGACAGGATCCTACACTGGAGGTTAGAAAATTTGTGGTGGTCTTGTTTTATTTTGGCCAATTTGAATACATCTTCAATTCTTAAAGCTTTTTAACTTGTAAAATTAGATAAAATCTCATTGTATTTACTAAATAACTGGGTGCCCAAAGTTATGATTCTATGGCCAAATCTCAATGGGTAACAAGCTTTTTTGAAATCGCAGGGTACTCGCGAGTTTCTGATCATTTTGTTAGGTGATGTGATGGGTGCAACACTCTTGAAAGAACTGGCTGCAATGGTTTGGATATGCTTAGTGTCCTATAAGTTTGAAAATTATGAAGATTATTTTGATTTGTACAGAGGAAATACTAATACTAATGTTAATACTGTGGTTAAACTAAGCTTTGCAGGTGTTTTTCTCTTTTCCAGTAGTATCACAACTTTTATTTTTTAAACTTGGATGCGTAAGTGTTGCCTCTCGCCAGCAATATTCTTATTTAGTTGCTCAAAACTTGTTGGACATTCAGAATCTCTTGAAGGCCTTTTAACTCACGTGGCCTATTTGGCATCATTTTTGTTTCTTTTTTGAAGGAATTGTGGGAAGGAGTCAGATATTATGGGTGCATATCAAAGAAAGAAACCAGCCATCTCTTCTTTCAGTCTGTACGCATTTTCTGTTTTGGCAAACAGTATCCATGCTCAGCCATTCTGCTGCTGCATGAACTTTGTAAGTCACTGTAGGGGATGTGCCTTCTGGGATATGCTGCAACTACAGATCCTTGGATTCTGAATTTTGTTGAAGGCCATTGATTGGAAATTAGTTTGGGTTTGTTTTTTTTTTAATTTGGAGTTTAAAGCCAGATAGAATAAACTTGCAGTGTATGACCATACTGTCGTCCTGTGGAGATGCCTGAAGGTTCTAGAATCCCAGTGTGTTTCTTTTCCTCCTTCTCCCCCTTGGGACAACCTGCCAATGTTCATTGTGCCACTGTATTTGTCAACCAGAACTCCTAATCCCACATTTCATAGAATCATAGAATCATAGAATGGTTTGGGTTGAAAGGGATCTCAAAGATCATCTAGTTCCAACTCCCCTGCCATGACAGGGACACCTCCCACTAGACCAGGTTGCTCAAGGCCCCATCCAACCTGGACTTGAAGACTTCCAGGGATGGAGCATCCACAACCCTCCTGGGCAACCTGTTCCAGTGTCTCACCACCCTCAGAGTGAAGAATTTCCTTCTAATTTCCAACCTAAATTTACCCTTTTCCAGTTTGAACCCATTGCCCCTCGTCCTATCACTACAGGCCTTTGTGAAAAGTCCCTCCCCAGCCTTCTTGTAGGCCCCCTTAAGATACTAGAAGGCCACAATAAGGTCTCCCTTTGAGCCTTCTCTTCTCCAGGCTGAACAAGCCCAACTCTCTCAGCCTGTCTTCGTAGGAGAGGTGTTCCAGCCCTCTAATCATCTTTGTAGTCCTCCTCCGGACCCTCCTCAGTGCCTTTTCCTGCTTTCCTTTCTCCACTCTGGGTGCTCAAAGTAGTGCCAGCCTAGGATGGTGCTCATAGAGGTTATGTTTCATGAAGAAATTCAGGAAGGGTTAAATAGAAGAGTGTCTCAAGGTGGATTTGAGATGTGGACTGTTATGGAAATAGGCTGAGCTTACCTGGCTGGTTTTTGTAGGTGAGAGCACTTTTTCTCCACATGATTCCTGTGCTTCCAGTTTTGTTTGTGTGTGATGATAGGGATGTAAACTCTTCCATTTCTGATGACTCTGAGAACTACTGGAAGTTACTTAGTTTAGTTATTAAAATCCTTTTAAATAAAGTAACTTCTGTTTCTTTCTAGCACAGTATATGACTTTGAATAAATGTTTTATCTTTATCTTAATAGGGTACTTTTCAAACCCAAATTATTTTACTTGAAGATTGAGTAAACTGTTAGAGACAGGGAACAATAAATATTGTAAAAACATAATATAAATAAATACCTCTTTTAAAGTGAGCACCAGGGCTCACAAGGGCTAACTCCCTTGTAAAAGTTTTGCTTACACTGTCTGGTTAAAATATGCTAATGAATCTGCCCTAAAAGCTTGACTTATTTAATATTTGCCTTTTTTTTCCTATTTCAACTTCTTAATTATATCAGCTAGAAAAATGATCCATCAGCAAATCCGAATGGAGTTACCACTGTCACTATGCAACAAATGTGGCTCCTTTGCTGGGCCCAAAGCAAGTATGATTTTGAGATTTTAAAAGAATGGGTTTTTTTAAAAATTACCCTTCAGTTTCATTGAAATTTATCTACTGATTTTAATCTTTAGTTTACAGATTTCTGATCTATGAGACAGTGTAAGTGTGTCTGGCTGAGCTGATTTTCCCCATACAGCCCTCATACTGCAGTACTGGGAGCTCAACGGTCACAACACTTTTTAAATTAAAAAAATCTTTTAAGATATCCATAAATTCATGTAACTCCAGTCTAAGGAACAGTGCCAAAAATGAAAGGACCTCTACTAGTTCTGAATACTTGCAACACATCTATAAAGTGGTAGTCACAAGTGTAAGGTTATGTATAGGCAGCATTGATGCCCTTTTGGTTGACAAGCCACTTCTAATAAGTAAATGTAGTGATATTAATGACTTCAGTTTTCTTTAACTTTTCACACAGTGTAAATAAGAGATTTATTTTTTTTTTAAGTGTTATTTAGATGTGTGGTTAAAAGTGTGGTCTGTTCTAGGGAGTGATTTGGGAATACATCTGGTGCATTAAGGATGTTGCGATGAGAATGACATGTTCTGAACTTGAGTATTAATGTGACTTTTGCAGATGTGCTGGCATTGAAAGGCAGTCTCGTGATGTGACTTTGGGTGGTTTTGCTTACATTTATCACTTTTATTCCTGTTTTTTTGAGGACACTTATTACTCAAAATTGTCAATATTTGCATTTCTTGTTGTAGTGAGATTGTTAAGCTGAACATTTTTTCATTCATGAGTCTACTCAGAATGTTCTGAAACAGCTAGACTAATTTATCATTTGCAAACAGATTTAATTCTAGCAAAAACCTTGTCAGTTAGGACTGTGTGAGTCTTCACATTTCTTTTGTACACGACTGGAGGTAATTTTTCATTACCTGAGGATAGTTCTCTTGGATTTATGCTTGCATGTTAATGTTGGGAACATAACTGCAGATCACAAGGATGTATACTTAAGGATGCAGGATAACCAGAAATTTTAAGTTTCTTTAGCAAAGTTAGAAACTCTGTGTGCGGCTGGAGATACTCTGAATGACACATCTTCCAGAGGTGTTCACAGGCTGGGAACACTCTTGGAAAGAACAGTGTGAAACTCCTTTGCAATATCTATCTGAGTTCCCTGAAATTTGCAAATTATGCCATGAAGCCATATGTGATCATTTTTGACAAATAAGAGTCCTGGCTAAGCTTGTAGTCACATTGCAATTAACTGCTCTTGTGAATTCAGCTAGTATCCATAAAAATATGAGTGTGATTAACCTATTTTGAAAAAACAAAGAGGACATAATAACTTAGAAACCAATATGGAATTAAGTTATTAAACAGAAGTCATAGTGGTCTAGAAAATGGAAAATAAATATCAAATTTATTCAATATGAATTTAAGTCAACATAAATTTAGAGATGCTTGGAACCTCCTTCCACTAATACCAATAATAACAGAAGTATCTTTGACAGTAAGTGGAAGTTACACTATTGGAGAAGGAAATATGATCGGTAATATTTCATTTTAAAGGTAAACTCTGGGAATCTCACAGAATGGTAGGGGTTGGAAGGGACCTCTAGAGATCATCTAGTCCAACTCCCCTGTCAAAGCACATTCACCTAGTGCAGGTTGCACAGGAACATGTACAGGTGGGTTTTTAAAGTCTCCAGAGAAGGAGACTTCACAGCCTCTCTGGGCAGCTTGTTCCAGTGCTCCATCAGCCTCACAGGAAATAAGCTTCTCCTTATGTTTAGGTCGAACTTCTAGTTTGTGCCTGTTGCCCCTCGCCCTATCACTGGGCACCACTGGGAAGAGTCTGGCCCCATCCTCCTGACACTCACCCTTTAGATATTTATAAACTTTGATAATATGCCCTCTCAGTCTTCTCTTCTCCAGGCTGAACAGACCCAGAGACCCATCTTCATCTTTTTCTGTCACAATAGCATGCAGTAGCTCATAAATATATCAGCTTGCCAATTTATCTCAGTGCCTGATAAAATAAGTGCCTTTGATTACCCAAGTGCTTGTGAAGCCTATGTCATTCTTCAGCCTCCCACATCAGACTGTTCCTGGACCGTTCAACCTATGGTCCTGCTTACATCGTCTTGCCCCCCCATTGTGGCAACATTTTTCTTTATTGACTCTAGGATGAAGGCAGTTCAATAAGCTAAAATGGGCCATTAAAAAAACTGCGGAAAAAAAGTCATTGTATTTAGTCTTCATGTAGTTTAATCTCAGGATGGGTTTGATGTGTACCAGTGACAGCACAAGAGTAGGGCTAGAGCTGCAGAAGGTAGAGGACAAACCTGCGGCAGGTCCCACCATGACTGGGCTCTGTGACTTTACCTATTGTGAACCAGCCCTTCAGTGAGTTGCAGAAGGAGTGGCCTTTGTCATGTCGTTCGTCTTGCCCCTTGGATGCCTTGAGCCTCTTATTTGCAGGATCTTGTTTGGAAGAGCTCTGAAATTGATACTGAGACTTCTGTAATAACCCATGTTTACTGATTTCAGAAACTTTTGATTAATTTTTTTGACAAAGAATGAGATCTTTTGTATTGAGCTTTTACTGGATAGGTGAGCTTACTGGTTTTAAGCAAGGATGTTGAAGCCTATTTGTGTCTGCTTGCTTATTACTAATAAGTGGATGAAATCTTATAGCTGAACATTATCTGACTGCTTCTTGCTGTTTTTAAGTAAACTGCTCACAAAATATTTACCGCTATATCTCAGTGTTCATCGATGTTTGCACTTCTGCTGACCTCTGCATGTGGAATGCAGGTTAGGCAAATGTTTAATTTTACTCAGCTATAGCTTTTCCATCACTCAGGAAGTCGCCATAGAAAAGAAAGGATTTTCAGCTTCTCTTCTAAATCACGTTATTTCCGTTTCTGCAATGAAAGCTATTTGCTTTTCTTTTTGTACTTAATTAGTACGGCATTTTTGTAAACTGTCAGATATTAAACACTTCTCTGAATGCTCATGAAGCATGTTTTTATTTATCAAATGCAGTGGCAACTGAAGTGGTACAATGAAAATTATGCTGTATGCTTTACAAGAGGAAAAAAAAAACAATTTTTGTGAGCTTCCTGTCTAGTCAACAAAGAAACATAAAAGAAAGAGAGGACTGACAAGTTTGTTTCCTTTTGGGTCTGGCAAATGTTGCACACTAAAATAATATTTCCTGTTGCTGTTTTGCTGTAATGTTCCAACATTTAAATTTGTATTAAAACTGGATTTTCAAATGTCAATTTTTAAAAATAAGGGTTTGAGAAAGTTGTGTCTGTTTTTCATTTGGACCAGACAAATAAATTAGGAGTACATGCAGATAGTACAGGTTTTTTCCTTGTGTCTGGCTTTTAAAAATGCCAAAAGAATCCAATTGACCAGCCACATTAGTAAAAGTGAGTTCCACAGCTGAAAAAGAAACAGGTAGGCTGTTTGACAATCAGTTTGGATTAGTCTTTAGTTATTGATTTTGAGATAATTACTCTTTAATAGATGTGCTTACTTGCAGTGCAACATGCATCTAGAAGGTCACAATCTAATTGCAGGTGAAAATGTTTTCTGGACTAAGGAACTGATTTGTATCGGAAGAGATGACACATTTTCTGCCAGTATGAATATTCTGATGTGTTTATGGAAGGGTTGAATTCAGAGCAAGTTAGAGGATTAGGGATCCAGGACCTCAGGGCAGTAAAAACTACACTGATGATTGCATTGCCTTTCTCTGACCAAATTTGTGCCTTGGGGCTCTTAAGAAGTGGATCCAACAGGAGGTGTAACCACCTCAAATGTGGATTTAATGGGACAAAGTGTGAGATTTAGACCATCTAGTTTGCATCTAAGTCCCCTTTCCTTCCCTTGTAACTTTGATGTTCATTGGATGAATGAGGGAAACAGCAACATTCCGGAACAGATCCAATCCATCCACTACCTGTAAGCCTAAACACACACAAGTGCCCTGAGTCTTGTAAGTCATACAAGTCATTGTTAGCTTTTACATCCCAGTGTGGTGATAATGCTGCTCATCAGGTAGCAGAAAACATGGACTACTCTCCATAGCTCCTAATTCTCATAGGAGTGTTGCAATCCATGGATTAGGCTGTGGTAAAGCTTGTTGTCATTCTTTTTGTTGAAGTCAGGTGCAAGAGAGTCATAAACCGTCATAAACTATAGGTGCTCAAGTGTATTTGTGTAAGAGAGAGTTATTCACTGTGAGAGTGAGTTGCTTACTGAGGTATTTCCCTTGCTTCTGACATTGCCTGTGCAGGATCTAGTGCCAGGTCCTTGCTCTAGATGTGAGGGGATGCCTCAGCCATGGGGCCTTGTAAAGTTCTTGCAAAGCAGACTTGTGAACTGAAACAGTGATTTGGGGGTTGCTTCTCAATTACCTGTTGGTCTACTGAACTTTACAAGTGGTTTGAGGGTTGGGGTTTGTTTGGGTTTTTTTTTCTTTCGCTGCCTGTTTTCTTATCTCTAGACTCTTTCTTAGAGGACAAGCCACGTGGACAAGTTGAGTATTATCACTTAGCTGGTGCTTCTTAGGGAGGAATAAAGGGGCCTTTGGGATCATTTGTTTGCAACAGAAAGAAAAAGCGCTTTTTTGCCCTTTGATTAGCACTTCTCAGTTCTTCTGAGCAGTAGTTGAGTCTTCATTTCCTTGCTGAGCAAGGACTTTTGTAAAACTGTGAGCTTTGCATTTAAGTTCTATATCTCTTGGAAGTTGAGACTCTTCAACAGTCGTGGTCATATCCATCCAGGGTCTTTAAATATGGAGTAATATCCTTTGAAATGTAACTACAACTTAGTGAAGCATTTCTAGAGTGTGCAGAGTGTTTAAGAGAAAAGATACTGATGTGTCCTGAAGAGAAAGTAGCTCATAATCAATGGCATCCTTGACAGAAGCAAAAGACAGAATTCGGTGGCCTGTTAAGGAGCAGAAGCAGCTCTTAGGACTTTTTTAGGATCTAAACAGATAAATGCCTGACAATTCATTGCAAAAATTTATTAGTTTAACTGAACCAAAGTTGTAACTCGAAACTTAAGAGAAGATGCCAGGTAAATTGTTGACTGACAATTTGTTAAAATATTTGAGAAAAATGCATAGGTTAAACTTCTGATACTGCTTCCAGCCCAAAAATTGTGGTAGCGTTATAATGCAAATACTCCTAAACCAGATTTCACTTTAGGAAATACTCTTCCAATTTTAGGCCTGCCCTATGATGTTGCAGTTTTTAGAACTGGCTGTTTGCAACAACTGGCTGAAATCTTTCACTCGAGCAATTAAAAGCAGCTTTTTACTGTAGCAGTTACGTTGATGTAGGATGAACCTGTTTGGAAGAACTTTGAGGTCTGTGGGGAAGAAAAGTGGGTTTATAAGATGAATTTTGTGTATATTTTGGCTGGCCGTTAAGTAGACTAAACATGCTACATGCTTTTTAAATCCCATGTTTGACAAGGATGTTGAACTGCTGTGGTTACTACTGCTGTTTCCAGAATGCCATAAGGTTCTTAAAATGTACCAGTTAATTGCTCATTAATCTTATGACTCCTTATTGAGTCTGCTGGCTGGAGTGAGGCTATGACTGTCTTTACCTGTCTCCTCTTCCCAATGTTATTGAGGAGATGAGTGAGCTAACCTCCTATCTAGTGCTGTGACGTACAAACAATGTATCTAGAATTGTTTATATTAATCATTATTAATTTATTATTTAATTGTTAGAAGTTTTGAAAAGGTTGAGATTCCTTTTAGAAGAAAAGGCAGCTTCACCTGAAATGAGTGTCAAGAAATCATTTAGACAGTTCTGATAAATTCATGCAATAAAAATTGCATACAGTCTAGTAAAATCTGACACAGAGAGGGAGGAATAACCCCATGCACCAGTACAGGTTAGGGGTTGACCTGCTGGAAAGCAGCTCTGCAGAGAAGGACCTGGGAGTCCTGGTGGACAACAGGATGAACATGAGCCAGCAGTGTGCTTTTGTGTCCAAGAAAGCCAGTGGTATCCTGTGATGCATCAAAAGGAGTGTGATCTGCTCTAGTGAGGCCACATCTGGAGTGTTGTGTCCAGTTCTGGAGTCTTCAGTTTAAGAGAGACAGGGAACTACTGGAGAGAATCCAGTGGAGGGCTACAAAGATGATTAAGGGACTGGAGCATGTCTCCTATGCGAAAAGGCTAAGAGACCTGGTTCTGTTTAGCCTGGAGAGGAGAAGGCTGAGGGGGGATCTTATAAATATCTAATACTACCTGTGAGGGTGACAGAGCACTAGAACAGACTTCCCTGAGAGGTTGTGGAGTCTCCTTCTCTGGAGAGATCAAACCCCATCTGCATGTGCTCCTGTACAGTCCGCTCTAGATGAACCTGCTTTGTCAGGGGGATTGGACTAGATGATCTCTAGAGGTCACTTCCAACCCCTACCATTCTGTGATTCTGTAACAGGATGTCGCACCACCTGTTCTCAGACAGGACTGTACATTGAGGATGTTCATGCTGTGTAGGTACAGCCACAGCTTCAGGGAGCGACTCTGCAGCAGAAGTTTTGTTTGTGCTAAAGAACTGCTGCCAGTGCACATGCAGAGCCCTCGCTGCAGGTACTGTGTATTCAGATAAAGCTACACCATTTCCGAAGTCATAGAAAATCAGACTCTGGCAGGGCTGAAGGATAAGGAACAGGTGATGGGGAGCAGAAGGCTAAGAAGAAGCAAATGGACACTTTTCGTGCAGCATATGTGACATGGAGACAGGAGGCTTCCTGGGCAAGATCCAGCCCAGAGTGATGTTGTTACCTACATGTGCGCACAACCTCCACTGCTGGTGAGGAATGACACTGTGGGAGGATATTAATGGGAAATTAGGGGTTGTATCAGGGAAAATGCAGTGCTCAGAGCCCACCCAGAGGAAAGCCATGCTCAGGTAGTGTGAGTTCCACCAGCAGTCTGTATCTGTGCTGGATTGTTTGTCACCTGGGTTTCTTCTCTGGACCCAAGCCTAGAAGTCCAGTTTATCTTGTGCTTTTCTCACATTCTTTGGTGTGCATCCCAACTAAGAGGATATTGCCTCTCCGTTTATTTAGTCTAGGCAAGGATGGATGAGGAAGAAGCCCTCTGCTTCCCAAGGGCTGTGTTGTTTTAAAGCTGTTACTTTTAAATGCATTTGTTTATGTTGATGTTCATGTTTATTAGCTAACTGAAGGGAAAGCACCACTCAGGGGCTTGCTGTAAACATTTGCAAAATTACTTCATTGGCTTCCTGCATATCCCTCCTGAGGCATCTCCTTTGCCTTCAGGTTTACAAAAAAGCCTTGAGGAGGGTTGGGGTGCTGAGGGGCTGTGTCTCCCCTGCAGACTCCTTTTTCCACTGCACTCCCTAGTGTAACGTGGGCTCGCAGGGGCCAAGTGAGTACTAGTTATTAAAGGGAAGACTTAGTGATGGCTGTGGACAGCATGGCAAAGAGATGGCCTCTCCATCAAGGCCACAGGGATGGTTCCAGGCCCATTGTGGTCCATGGTGGCATGTGTGGCCTGGCTCTGTGGGTGGTTACCACCATGGCTAGGCTGCCATAGTAGCTGTAACACTTGGCACCTAAAACAGCACCTGCGCAGTCATGTCCTGCTAAGCACAGTGGTAAATGAAACCATAGGCGAGGAAACAGGGTGGTTACATGGCCATTAAGAGGGATATTTTTCTTTTTCACCTTTTGAGATGCTGTCCCACAACAAAGGAGCTTGGCTTATGGCCACGCTGCTGTGATCTCTGGCAGCAGCAACCACCTCTTCCCGCATTCTCCAGCACTGCTTAGAGAGGACTGCTGTGTGTGAGAGGAGGGAAGCCTCCATGGCAGTTTCCTCTCAACCTGGTTCTGCCTCCAGTCTGGGTTGGGGAAGTGCTGGGAGGTGGAGGGTGGTCAGGAGGGGCTGCATTGCCTGCCAGGCTGGCGGCCACCACTGCCTCTCCCTCAGCCTCTGCCTAGTTTTGGTGGCATTCTGTTTCGCCTGCCTGCTGGAGCCAGTTCAGGACAGGATTTCAATGACACTGAGCACCCATACGACTTATTATGGGTACCCTTGTGCTTGTGAAGATGGGGGTGTGTGCTGAACACCAAAAGGCACAGAGGCCAGAGAAGCTACAAGGCATTTCTAGAAAGCAGATCAGTCCTGTGAGCGTGGGTTTATTGGCAAAGAGACTACTGCCTGTTCCTCTGGCATCACTGGCTGCTGCTGGCAGAGGCAACAGTTATGGGACACTATGGTGATGACACCGATTCTGTCTTGCCAGGCTATGGCTGGTTTCAGCCTTCTACCACTATCTAGCAGGTGCTGGAAGTGGTTGTGCGGATCCATCCCAGATGACAGCAGTCAAAACAAACTTGAGCAATTTCTTTCAGAGGCAGCAATTGCTCTGCCTCATCAATGAGAGTGAAGTTTGATGCTTGGTTTCACTTCAGCTGATACGCCTACTAACTGATGATGATAGTTACACTGAAAAGGCAAGTTAGAAGGCAGGTGTTTGGATCTGTGTTGTGCAGGACAAGGAGCAGTTTGCTTTGTACACTCCGGAGTAGTTGCATATGAAGCGGGTGGTAATCTCTACAAAAGCTGTGGTGGTTCTGCAACAGGTTTTCTATTCGCCTCTCAGATTTTTTTAAGTTAGCAGGATGAAGAAATGGGAGCTTCTCACCTGTATCACCTGGCTCCGGATTGCCCATTCACAGAGTAGGGTGGGGATTATTGGCAATGATTACTCTAATCAAATTTAGGAAGCGTTGTGCCCTTTGAAAAGTATTCCTGAAAGTGCTTATCACTGGATTTCAGAAAGTGCTTGAGTATACTGTAATCCTCAGCTGTCAGTGAAGTAGCACCAGTAACTGTAACACCAGAGGATCCTACTGACACCTGGAATTTTTTTCACTTCTCTGGAAATATGACTAAAAGTGAAGTTCTTAAATAGGAAAAGGGTACAAAGCCAACTGGACCAATGTTCACTTGGCAGATACAGTATTTTCTGCTTGCTGGAGACTAAGCAGTATCTAGCAGTCTGTGGAAATAGACCTCCTAGTAGATAATGCTGATGGGAGGCTTTTTATTTTAATGATAACACCTTCAGTTAGTATTCACAAACCAGTTATCTGCTTTGAGCTATGCAGAGCTGAGTGTTACAATGTGATATTCTGAAAATTTCACTAAGTAAGCAAATACCCTGATTGTTGCCAAAGCTTCCTGTGAAAGAATGTACTCAGAGGAAACAGTCGCTTTAAATGTCATTTTTGTCCAAATATGGAACAACAGGAGTAACTTTATATTTCCTGTGAACTAACTGGAAGCCCCCTGGATTTGCATTGCTTTGTGAAAATGATTTTCACATCACCAACAGGAAAGTCATGTTCACAGAGCAGCTTTCAGGGGACTCCCGTGACCCTACCTCCAGAACAGACCCCTGGGGAATTTGCAAAAGAATGTCAGAAATGAGTCCTTGCAACAGAATATTTGAGCTCCAACATTCTGGTATTCTTTTGACTAAGAAGATGTGACTCTTTTTTTTAACATCTTTTTAGTGAAGTACTTCCAACTGATGCTAATTTGCAAAATGACTGTTTTCTGAAATAATGAATGTTAAGCATTTAAAAATTAACTAAAATTCCCTTGAGTGGCTAAGATACACTGGAGATTTCTGATAAGAATCTGCAATATGTCTGCAACTTTTGTATGAACATCCTGTAGGATTCTGGTAATACTAAAAACAACAACAAAACACTCCCCTCCCCCACCCCAGCCAAACAGAAAAAACACTACCAAAACCTACAAACAGCCCTCAGTGTCCCAAGAGCCATAATGAATTTTTTCCAGTTGTATTCTGTAGAGCTTTTCTTAAAATCCATTGATGATCCAATGAAAATTTTACAAGGCTTTTAAATAAAGCCAGAGCTGAATTGTTGTAATTAGTTCAAATTTTATCATGCACAGTGATATTTCAGTAACTTGCCATTCCTTTCAGATATTATCTATATGTTAATTTGGGACTTGCTTAAAGTTTCCCTCAGAGTAACAGGGATACTTAAGTGATGCACTGACATACTAGTAGCCATGAAGTGTCACAGTTTTCCACCGTGTAAGTGTGTTCCAGGAAATTTTTCATCTGGTCTAAAGCTATCCTTAGAAGATTTATTAGAACAGCTCTGCCTTGACAGAGAAATGGGCGGGGACCACTTCTGCTTCCTTCTGTCTTAGTCATGTACATCAATCTACAGTCAAAGGAGGTTTTCAGGAGAAATGAGTACTTTACTTCTTATCCATGCAAGATTTAACGAGCGTTTGGAGATTATTGGGCTGCACTTATATCCATTGCTTAAACATAGGCATTTGGTACCATTTGAGATATTTACATGAGCCAGATATGACCCAGAACCTAGAGGAGAGCTGTTCCCACCTGGTCTGGCGGCTGGAGACAGGTGGTACCCTACAGGACATCTTGAATGACACTTCTGTGGTTTGTGAATACCAGATCTACAGAAAATGGAAATGACTCAACCAAGAACTTTAAATAGCCTATTACATGACAGAAACTTCCAGTGATTGCTGACTAGAGCCGGACTTAGTCTGGTGACCCAGAAGGTGAAAGCTGTAAAACCAATAAGCTGTCCTTTGGTCCAGGGATTTCCCTGACCAGTAATAGTTGACATCTTCCCATGATTTGCTGAGGAAAAAAAAAAAAAGGACATAAAACTAAGCTGCCAACTTTTTTTTTTTTTTTTGTGGTGGACAAAAAGGATTTGGGAGAGGAGGAAAGACTCAAGCTTGCTGACATTATAAAATTATAATATGTTCTCTTTTGTGTATTATTTATATGTCCATAGACATCTGAAATTGATGGGTTAACAAATGAAATTAAATGTATTCTCAATTTCTGTTCTCTGCTGTTAAGTCCTGAAAATGAAGGCATAGCAATGCTCCTTTTCCTGAATAGTTTTGAGAGCTGAAGTGCAAATTGGCTTTGTATCAACTCCTGTAAGGAACAGGCTTCCCACTCTTCAGACACTTGGCCAAGGCCAGTCCTTTAGCACAGACATTGCCAAACAGCCATTACCTGGCAGAGGGTACAGGAGTGACCAAAGCAGTGCACCAAGTTGCTCTCTTCCCCTTTCTGACTGACAAGAAGCTGGCAGCCCTGCTGAAGTCCTTCTGTGCACAGCTAACCCACAGTACTTGTGTGAGTGCTCATGCTGAGGTTTCCATTCTAATTACCAATTAATACCACTTGTCATAAAAATTAACAGTCTTTATGATTCAAGCTAGCCTTGGTAGTTTATTCATTTTGAAGTGATATTTTCTGTTTAGGCACTACACTTAAGCTGATCATGGTTTTGGATGAGAATAGTGATGGTATACCCCTGTGTGTAGCTTTAGTTCGAATTTGAATTTGAACTAATTTCCAATTCAAGTTCAAGTACCGATTCAAATACTTATGGAGACAGAGTATAACCTTTAAAAATTATTAGCTGGTACATTTTTTGTCACAAAAGGGTGAGTTTGTCAGCAAGATAGTGATTTGATGGAATATTTGACTTCAGAATTGTCAAAATAAATATTTAGACCATATTCTATGAAAAAAAAATCAAAGGTAAAATATTACCTTATGAGGAGTGGCTGAGGGAACTGGGATTGTTTAATCTGGAGAAGAGAAAGCAGAGATGTTATTGCGCTTTACAACTATCTGAAAGGAGGTTGTAGAGAGGTGGGTGTTGGTCTCTTCTCACAAGTAACTAGTGATAGGATGAAAGGAAATGGCCTCAAATTGTGCCAGGGAAGGTTTAGATTGGATATTAGGAAAAATTTCTTTACTGAAAGAGTGGTCAAGCACTGGGACAGGCTGCTCGGGGAAGTGGTGGAGTCACTATCCCTGGAGGTGTTCAAATACACGTAGACATGGTACTTCAGGACATGATTTAGTGGTCATGGTAGTGTTGGGTTGATGGTTGGACTTGATGATCCTAGAGGTCTTTTCCAACCTTAATGATTCTATGATTCTATTAAGAATAATAAAACTATTAGAAAAAAAAGGAATTTCAGAGGTATTTCTCAGGAAAGTTTAAATGGTAAATTTGGGTTTTCTGATTTTTCTTCGTTTGTTACCAGCAAAGGAAATAACAACCTGGACACACAGGAGTTGCTTTTTCCTAATGGCTCCTTCCTTGAATTTTAAAGATACCCATGTTCAGTGCAGTGAAGGGCTTTGAATTGCTCTTCAGCTTGTGGATGGGTACCCATTTACAAGCTGGTGCTTGGGAGATCTGCTCTCACACTTGTGTGGTACAGTTCCATGCCCAGCTACCCAGATCCTGTGGAGGCTGGGCAAGAGCGAGTAGAAGTGCCTTTATATTCCAGTGCTTTGGACTGTCATTAAGGAATTAAGATGCTCAGGTTCCTGTGTCTAAGCTAATAAAGTTTTAGCGTGCTATGTGAAATGAAATTATTTCAATGGGGAGAGAGGGTCAGTCTTGCCTTTGAAATGCTCCACAGATAGCAGGTTTCCTTCTGAGAGCAGTGAACTCAGACCCTCTGAGGCAGATGATAGTGTGTGGTAGAACAGCTTTTAAGTCTGATCAAACACTTAATGCAAAGCTATGTTTTGAAGGAGAGTGACTTTGAGGTTTTGTGGTTGGTTGTTTTTTAAATTATGTCAAAAAAGAATAAATGTACTTACACCGAGCAATCAGTTAGCTTTGCCAATATTATTACAAACACATTTTAAACCTCTCATTTAGGCAGGACAAATTTAATTTCCCCCCACAGAGTTCCTGTCAACCAGTGTTTCAATACACAGCTTAACCTTTCAAAAATAATGTTTCAAAATGTATTTGTAGCTAATACGTATGTTAATACTAATCCATACCTTGTTACTGTTGGGTGAGCAGGACTAGAAGTTTTTAAGTTTGCTTTTTTTTTTTTAAATAGGTCATAGTTCTTGTTTCTTACAAATCACAATTGTTATCCTTTTGTTTAAATACAGTATGGTCAGATAAAGAAGCAATGAAGCTTTTCATCCTGGTATGTTTATTTAAGAAAAAAAGAGGATTTTATACTGTTCAAGTGGAGCCATCTGTTTCCATAATCTAAAGGAAATCTAATAGCACAAAAGCAAATAACTAAATTTTGCTAACTTGCTAAGACAGCCTGCATTTTTGGGAGGTCCTCTTCATTCTGCCTAAGTGTAAATCAGAAGTTTTATGAGCATAAATTTTTTTAAAAGTTGTTAATAGACTGCAAAATCAGTTAAGAAAAATACTGAAGTTAACTGAAATACAGCATTGATTTACTAATGGTACTACTGGTACTTTACATACAAAAGAGGAGTTTGGCTAATTCAATGCAGTTATATTTAAAGGGTAAAGACAAGAATAGTAATACAGCCAGGGAGCTATTTTGACATTCTGAAGAAAGTATGAAAGGAATGTGAGATAAGTGTCCTTCAGTTAGCATCACCTCCCTGTTCCTGTATTTGGTGGGATGTGAAACTGAAGACATGACTGATGAGGCTCTTGTCAGCTGCATGAGTTGTACATCTGTGTGCTTAGGAAGAAGTGCAGTGTCTGCTATGTAGGGATAAACCTCCCGTGGCCTTCCTTGTCAAGGGTAGGTGAGTGTAGGTGTGGAAGGAGGTTGATTTTGTGGAGGGAGAAGATTCAGTCTTAACGCTGTCACTGTCAAAAAGCCATCCCATTGGCCTAGCCATTCTTGTTGTTTCAACTTAAAACTGATATTGGAATTCAGCTCAAATTGGGGTTTGAACTAA
Organism: Brachypteracias leptosomus; assembly: GCA_013401335.1. Classification (NCBI taxonomy): domain Eukaryota; kingdom Metazoa; phylum Chordata; class Aves; order Coraciiformes; family Brachypteraciidae; genus Brachypteracias; species Brachypteracias leptosomus. Next base: position 27,023 of record VYZX01017324.1, on the reverse strand, counting down.
AGCAATGAAGTGTGGGGAATCTGTAATGTTTCATCAGAAAACATCAGTTTGTCATATCTAAACAGAAAATGTCATTTTATAATAAATGAATAATGAGATGAAATAATGATTATTTTTTTAATGATAGTTAATGATTATTCCTGATGAGAATTTCTTCACAATGAATGTGATGAGACACTGGAACAGATTGTCCAGGGAAGTTGTGGATTCTCCATCACTGGATGTGTTCAAGACCAGGTTGGATGGGGCTTTGAACAACCTGGTCTAGTGAGAGGTCTTCCTGCTCATGGCAGGGAGGTTAGAAGTAGATGATCTGTAAGGTCTCTTCCAGCCCAAACCATTCTATGATTCTGTGTTTTTTACTTTTTGAAGCGTTTCAGCTAAATTAGAAACATTGAGAACAGTTAGAGAGTTTTGATATCTGTGCTTGTCTGTCCAGTCACTTGCTCACAGGATTTTCAGTCGTTTGAAATACATTGTATTTTGGGTAGAAGTGACTACATCCCTGGAATGAGATTTTTAACATGAACAGAGTTAGGTAAACAGTGAGAATCTTACTAAATTCCTGTCATTTACAGGGTAAGATTAGAACTCCATCAATATCCATGCCATTAGCTTAAGCAAATAGGCAGCTCAGCAACTGAATGAAACTCAGCAACAGAGTCTGAGCTGATGTTGTGGGAAAGAGAACTACATTTGTCTTGAAAAATACACTTCTGTAAGAGAAAGGAGCTTCCAAGAACTGACTCGGCCTTTGTATTTTTTTTTTTTGAGATCTCTGTAGCCTCCAGAAATGGTGCATGTCCAAATATGGCAGTTGTCTCCCTCCTAGGCTGCTCATCTGGCTGTTCGCATCATTCCTGTGAGAGTTCCAAGCAATAGTCCTCAAATGCCAGGAAAGTAGCAGAACGTGGAAAAACAGGGCAAAACGCAGGACAAGTCTGTAGCTACAATCTGGCAGGTATCTTACAGGCTGAACTGCAGAGCAGAGTTTCCTCCATCTGCTGCAGGAACTTTTAGCAGCCTTTTCAGCTCAGGGCTTAGTACATGGCTTGGTATGTGATTCATGGAAGTTAGAGGTCTGGGTTGGGACACCCATTCATTAGCAAAACTTTTTTAGATCTATATGTTAAAATAGTAAATGAATCGCTGTCCTTGAGGCAGATACTCAGTCTGCATGTAGCCCGTTCAGATGTGCGATGTTGAAGGGACGTAATCTTTTTATAGTTGTTGTATGGTTAATACTGATTTGCTGGCATGATTCAGTAAGCTTATCAGTTGCAGACAGTCTGGGAGAATGAAATGGAACGGAAATGCTTGTCAAAAAATGAAGCAATTTGTATTGCTAAAATGAGCTTCTGCTTCTGGGCAGACTGATATTTTGTGGGAGGAGTAAGATAAAATTAATGTCCTCAAATATTGTACGAGAGGCTGGCCTGCAGTGCAAGGGAACTATGGATATTTGAAAACTGCTAGACTACCATGCAAAATAGGTGAGGTGTCACAGTGTGTTTGGCCGAAATCTTTGGGTTAGTCTGTAATTGGCTCCTAGACAAGGGATAAAGAGCCTGCCTTTTCATCTGGTCCCTGCCCCACTTCCTGCCCATCACCATTCCTTCTCTGTTTTGGCACTTGGAGGACAGCAGCGATTGCTCCAAGCTCCGCGCAGTTCCTGAGGAAGGTGTTGTTTAAAAGAGGCTGTCTGGGAGACAGGACAAAATGGTTTCTCTTCATTTATCTCATTGTCTCTAGTCATGTGTGGCAGGAAATAATGAGCTGGATTCTTCTTATCATGAGACTGATTCGAAGTCATAAAAGTTTAGGTGCATAGCTTCATCTTATTTGTCTTGTGATGATTATGACTTCAGGGTGAAGTTTCCCACTTAGGACTTTAATGTGGAAGGTTCTTAAGTCATTCCAAGTCATTCTAATGCTTTCCAAGAAATGAAGAGCTGTTATACTCTGTCCCATTCTGTCTGTAACCTCTGGCCCTCTGATCCTCTGTATCCACTTTCCTCTGCATTTTTCCCCTTGTTCTCATACATAGCCCATACTCCTTTCTGCCCATTTCAGTCTCTCCTGCTTAGTCTTCCAAGGTGTGCTTCATCTCCATTGAAAGCAAACATCCATAATAGGTGAGATGGATTCCAGCCCAGAAGCTCCTGTTTCTTGCTTTTGAATAAAGGGGAGACTACAGTGACTAGTACAGATGTTAGTACCTATGTTGGGTTAAGTGAACCCAGACTCTGATTCCTGTATCTGCTGTGACCATCTTGCTCTCTCCCAGTTTCTCACCACCCTACTTAAATGCCCCTTTGACCTCCTTAAATTGACCTTAGATCCATAAGCAGTTTCCAGTCTGGCCGTCCCATCTTCTCAGAGGTCCAAGAGGAAGAAGCTGATACTTCCTCTTAGTATGTGCAGAACATTATCACATCCATCAGATTCAAAAGTACATTCTAGTAGCTGAGGATAATACTGTCCAATAGTGATTGTCATTGTTGGCCAACCTTTGATCCACCTCAAAGGTTATAGTCAGTGATAGTAGGAGACAATGCTACTGTAAAATAAGGGCAGAGTTTTGTAGGGCAGGTGGCCTGTTCTGGCATAGGAGGCTTCAGCATTTGGCTGCTGGGACCTTGACTTGACTTGATAGGACCTTATGCAGCTGTGCTCCCTGATGCTCAGTACCTTCTTTCCTCACCTGTGGTTATTCTAATCTGAGGCTTAAGAAATAGGAAAAATTTAATGTAATTGTGCCAGTTTGGGGAGCATAAAAGGAGACTTGTAAAACCAAGTCTGTTCTTCTGGCCATGCTAAATTTAAGAGCAAAGCCAACTTAAAAATAAATAACAACATACTTTTTTTTCTAAAATGGTGCCTGTTAAATAACAGGCTCAAGGAAATATGCAGGGATTAACTTGAAAACAGATGTTTATAATGATTCACTGACGTATTTTAATTACATTCCCAGATGCAATTAAAACAGACTTCTTCTGAATTTAAGGGATATGTTGATAAAACTGATAACATTCTACATGATGCTGGAGGAGGAAGTAAGAGCAGCAAGCATGCGTCCTCCAGCTGTGATCTCATTAGGTCTGAAAAACTAAGAGCGGTCTCACTGGGTCACCTCTTGAAATAGGAGGTCCAATGTTTTCCTAGACATAACCATGTACCACAAGGAGTAAGACAGATTATTCAGTGGGTGACACTTTTTCCCCCTGATCAGTACCAAGTTGACATTGCAACATGTGTGAATGTCATTCTGAGGTCTAATTCTCTTTCTGCAGCATAGGATAAGTACTCATTCTAATCAGTATTAATTTTCATCTTTCTGTGCATTTATAGTATAACATGGTAAAATGCTGTAATAAAGTAAGATAAGAATTTTATTATTTTTGCATTATGTGAATATGGAGAAAGTTTGACTTCAAACAGCAAATTCAGTGGATTTGTATATGAAAAAAAGGATCAAAGAATCAACAAAATCAACACATTTTTCAGGAGTTGGTGCTTCAGTTTTATTAGACAGCTTTTATTAATTTTATTTTCAGTATTAAACCCCCATTTCTCTTGATGCTTTACTTTAAAAGAAAAGACATTTACCAAGTAAAAATGTTCCTGTATTATTTAACTTCACCAAGGGGAAGTCGTGCTTGACCAACCTCATAGCCTTTTATGAGGATATAACGAGGTGGATGGATGATGGCAGAACGGTGGATGTGGTCTACCTTGACTTCAGTAAAGCCTTTGACAAGGTCTCCCACAGCATCCTCACAGCTAAACTGAGGAAGTGGGGACTGGACGAACGGGTAGTGAGGTGGACTACGAACTGGCTGAAGGAAAGAAGCCAGAGAGTCATGGTCAATGGGGCAGAGTCCAGTTGGAGGCCTGTAACTAGTGGAGTGCCCCAAGGGTCAGTACTGGGGCCAGTATTATTCAATATATTCATCAATGACTTAGATGAGGGAGTTGAGTGTACTATCAGCAAATTTGCTGACGACACCAAGCTGGGAGGAGTGGCNAGGTTCCACTCAAATATGAGAAGAAACTTCTTCTCAGTGAGGGTAACAGGACACTGGAACAGGCTGCCCAGGGAGGTTGTGGAGTCTCCTTCTCTGGAGACATTCAAAACCCACCTGGACACCTTCCTGTGTAACCTCATCTAGGTGTTCCTGCTCCGGCAGGGGGATTGGACTAGATGATCTTTTGAGGTCCCTTCCAATCCCTGACATTCTGTGATTCTGTGATTCTGTGAACTTTCCAGAGTGATGATGTTTGTTGGTCTCTTTGGAGGTTTTCCAAATTCAGAATGGATTAGATACATTTGCTTTCAATTTCCCAGAAGCACTGAGATCTCAGTAGACAGTGGAGACCGCAGGTGTGGAGGGACAGGTGCCCAGCATCCCTGCTGAGAGCTGACTCTGGAGAGATGCTGTCTCTGACTGCTTCTGGATGATGACTTAATGGGGCTGCTGAAGGATCTTGTGTGTGTTGGTGGAATATTCAGTGATACAGGTGTTCTGCTTGTTTTCATCCTACTTTGTTTCTGAGGAACATGACAACAGTAAAAGACATAGACTGCTGAGTTACTCACTGGTTGCTTTGTAGCTATGAGGAGGAAAAGTGGGGAGTAGCCCACATATACTTAAGTGGACAGAAATACTTTGATAACACAAAGCAACTGTAAGCTCTTACCTGTGCATCATTTAATCTGACTTTTTTCATATGTTATAGCCTTTCATGTTTTGCAAAAAAATGAGTGGGTCTTTATGATTATGTCATAGAAATCCCAATCTTTTGGTTGCCATTAACTCGATCCAAAAAAGCCAACCCCCAAATCTCTCAAGTCTCCATCTTATGGCTTATGTGCAGCAAGGCATGAAAGCTTTTAATAGCATTTATTAATACTAAGCTCCCTTCCTCAACACCTGTATCAAGATCTTCTCTCTGCTTCCAAGGGAAGCAGCATTTAGGATTATTTCATGTGATGAGATCAGCTGTCAGGACTAGCCAGGCCAGCCGCCCCTGGCTAGTCCACCTTCCTTCCCTCCTGAGATGAAAACACCTCTCTCCCAGGTCCATCCACCTTCCAGAATTTCATTTCACGGAATCCAGACAGGCTTGGGAGTCTGTCAACATCTATGCTGAAGTACCATCATTTTCTGAGTATAAAGAGATGCTCCTACGACTGGATTAATTTTTTTTTAATATTCCATTGGGCTTTGAATGTGTGACTACGGAATCCTAGATGAGAATCCACATGTTTTAAGTTAAGACATTCATACTGCTAGGTGCAGAGTATGTGTGTATTCTGTAAAACTGAGTTATTGTTTAAATGGTGTCCCAAAAGACAATGATTCAGAAGTAATATATCAGATTTTCTATGGTTAAAAACTATAGCAGGTTTTTTCTTCTTTTATAAAGGCATCTTTTATTGGACTGTGACTGAGAGCAGAAGTGTACATCTATATAAAAGAAAACAGAGTATTGTGTTTGGCTTAAGCAAATACTCCACATGCTGACCAGCCTTGCAGTCAGGGTAGTACCACTGACACCTGGCTCGTTGCAGTATATTCTGCCTGTCACTCCATTCAGACAACTAATTCTCAATTTCTCTTTTATTTTCAGGGTTGTTCCGGTTGTGGAAAATGTGACTGCAGTGGAGTAAAAGGGCAAAAGGTGAGTAAGTCAGCTCTCTCCGCTTCATTATCTTGCTTATTTAAACCACATGGTGTGTAATCTACTGGGAGGCAGGTGAGCTGTTGGTTTCAGTGAACACTTGCAACACCACGGGGCATTGCCATGACCAGGCCAAATGCCCTTCAGCAGGGTTTCCAAAAGGGAGCTACCTCAGTGCCTGCAGCAGGAGAGGGCAGGAGGGCCAGGGGTGGGATCCAGCTGAATGTCCTCACTGCAGGGTGAAGCCCCTAGCCTGGCACCTGGCCATGCCCTCCCTCTTTCCCCATTGAGATGGATGCTAACCCAGCACTCTCACCTTTGCTCCACCTCACCTCTAGTCTTATTCAGTGGGTAGCAGGCTTGACATCCCAACCACCTCTGGAAACAATGCGAGCAGTTCAGTTCAGAAGTGCTTCCCTCAGCCTGCTGTGCAAATTGCTCTCCAGGAAGGCTGTGGTGCATCATAAGCATCATAGCCTGACCAGGGTTAGTCCTGGGAGGCAATGACCTGCAAGAAGGAGGTTAATAATCAACTTAAATACAGAAAAGTGTGGCAGGACAAAAAAAAAAAAAATTGAAACTTTTTGACAGAACCTTGCAATTAAGTCTTAAAGTTCCCATTCAGCTCTCCAAACTTGCTGCATGTGAAACAGAAAAGGCACTTTAAAGGCTTCTTTTAAAGCAGTAACAGTGAAGAAAAAATACAACATACTTAAGCATTCCATGAATTCCCCCTGTAATTGCCTGCATTTGTAAATATTGTAGACATTCAATCACTCTCCTTATCTCTGCCAGTTATTCTGTAGAGATTTTAATCTGCAATGTGTTCTGTTGTGCATGCACATGTACTGTATATCTACCATTATAAATGAGCATAAACCAAAAGTTTTATAATCCTGTGATTGCACTGGGAACATTTTTTGAGGTAAGTTGTTCAGGTCACCCAAAGGAGTGCTTAGAAGAGGTGGGGGTTTGTTTGTTCTTTGTTTTGGGGGTTGTTTTGATTTTTTAAATAGATACACAGCTGGTGTTCTACATTGTCTCATATGTGATAACTACATATTTACAGATGAGGGTTTTAAGAATTTTTGTTGGTGTTTTTTCTTTGGTGTTTTCCAGAGCAAGGAATGTAAATTTTCTAATTGGAGACCCAAGCAAAGAGAATTTTCTTTGTAACAAAGATTAATTTGTGAGACAGATGAAAAGTGTCAAGGTTCAAAACATCTTTTAGATGGAGTCTCCTTTTTTTAATGACCCATTCACATCTGTTTAATAAAAGTTGGCTATATATTAAAAGCAAATAAAGTAAAGATTTGGGAAAGGTTTGAAACTCTAAATTTATTCCTTGATATCTTGATCATATTTTTCAGTAACGAGTACAAATGAATCATTGTAGGATGAGAGAGATATTACATTATAAGTGTCTTGTTGAAAGCCATTAGTTTTCAGTTTACAGAGCATGCCAGCATCTTGTAACTTGATTATTTGAAAAAATGATAGTTTGGGGAAATAAGTTGTTTTAAAGCCTATGCTTCATTTATTTTCAGCTGCAATCCTGACTCTCTTTGCTAGAGCTCTTGCTGGCATTTTTCATTTGCATAGTCCAGAGTCTCAAAAAGTTCTCTTTGAAAGAAATAGATGTTTGTTTGATGTGCTAGAAGCTCAAACTACCTCAAATTAATGTAAGTTATTTAAAAATGTCAAGGAGAGAAAAATTTCAGTCCATAGCAAAGTCATAGTAAGTTCCAGATATCATGCAAACATATCCAGCAAGTCAGTGTACTCTGCAGTCCTCCTGATGGGTTCCATCACAAACTTCTCAGGCTTTAAACATGTGTATAGTGAAATATTTACATACTTTTAGATTCTGTAGGAAATGTAATTATTGATGTTAAAGACATCTAGAGAGGAGAATGAATAGTTATGCCTAGAAGACAATACTCAAGAAAGGCATTTGAAAGTATTTTGAAATACATTTAGAAGTAGATTGATTCAGATCAATATATATCAATGCTTGCTCATTACTTTGACACTCTGAGGCTTTCAAATGTGTACTTAAGATTTTGAAAAGAAAACGGAGTTTTATTTAAAAACATCTGCCCACCCCTGCAGCTTTTCTTCCCAGTTCTTTACATTTAATGCCTGTTTGGATGAGAATCATAGAATCATTTAGGTTGGAAAAGACCTCTAGGATCATCAAGTCCAACCTTCATCTCAACATCTCCTTGACCACTAGACCATGTCCCAAAGCACCACATCTATTTGTTTTTTGAACGTCTCCAGGGATGGCGTCTTCACTACCTCCCTGAACAGCCTGTTCCAGTGCCTAACCACTCTTTCAGTAAAGAACTTCTTCCTAACATCCAATCTAAACCTCCCCTGATGCAACTTGAGGCCATTACATCTTGTTCTGTCATTAGTTACTTCTGAGAAAAGGCCAACACAAGCCTCACTACAACCTCCTTTTAGGTAGCTGTGAAGAGCAATGAAGTCTGCTCTTAAGTTCCTCTTCTCCAAGCTAAACAGTTTCAGTTCCCTCAGGCGCTCTTCATAGGACATGTTTTCCTGAGCCCTCAACAGCTTTGTTGCCCTTCTCTGCACCCACTCCAGCACCTCAATGTCCTTCTTATACTGTGGTGCCCAAAACTGGACATTGCTCAAGGTGTGGTCTCACGAATGCAGAGTACAGGGACACTCGCGAATAAGGACAGCCTGCTACTCAATCCCAGGCTTGAAGACAGAAATTGGTGAGGTAAAGTAAGGGAAGCATCCTTCATGCTTGCCTCTAATATTTCTAGAAATGATCTTTCCAACCAACATATTTGGATTTGAAACATGTCTCTGCTGAACACAGTTCCCATTAATGCACACATCAGTAGTGGTGCCCATTACCTCAGAGATCTAAGTGAATGTTGTTCAATCAGAGGAGGGCTGATTAGAAAGAGTGATCCTAGCCAGGATCCAGGCTGGAAGAGGGCTACCGTGCCCAGCTCTTGTGGTACCCCAGGAGACTGCGTTAGAGAACATCTGTTCTCCACTTCTCACGTACCAACTTGTGTGGGAAGCACATATCCATTCTGCCCTGCACCATCCACAGCCAACATGTTGCCTACACTGGAAACCCTTTTGATCTGGCTTCCATGTTGTGCAGAAGTGCACAAACACTGAAGGGCCTTTTCCAATCCACCCACACTCTTCAGCAACATACCCACACCAGTTTACTGCCGCGGGAGCTTCAGCAGCTGCGGAAGTGGGTGCTGGGTTTACCCTTTAATGCCTTAATTAGTAACATCTGGAGATAGATTTTCTACTGTAGTGTGGGAAGAAGTTCCAGACCCTATGATTTGAGGATGGGGTTTAGTTAAAATACATTTGGCTAAATAATCTTATTAATGATATCACCAGAAAAACTGCTGAAAATAGTGTTTGACTTAAAAGCTGTGAAATGCCCAAGAAATATTGGGCAATGCCCAACAGCATTTCAGCCATGGAAAAGTAAATCACCTTGCCCTATTTTTCTCTCTCAGTTGAGAATCTTTTCATCAATGTGACCATTTGGATGGTCATATTTAGAATACATTCAATATGTTCTCTCATTAGCCTGTTTCCATGAAAATTACGTCTCTATGCCAAGCTCCTTTAAGATGACTCATAATTCATCAAGGGCATGTAATTGACAAAGTCCAAGGGTTTTCATCCTGTTCAGAAAATTGCAGAAAGTGAGTGTAATTGAAACAGATGGCTCTTATCCTATAAAGCCTTTATTATTACACTGAACATCAGGCTGTTATTTTAAGCTATATAACGCCAAGTATCAAGTATTTGCCAAACAAAAGGTGCAGTAATTTTAGAAAAATATAATATTGCTAAAATAATACAATGAGAAATAATACCTTACTGTTTTCCATTAGATAGATTAGCCTAAGCCATCTTCATTTGTTTCCTCTTACACTTTGTATTTGGTTTTCTTCATAATAACTGACTGTTCTTTCCAGCCTCACTGAAGTGTGAGATCTGTTTAAACTGATTAGAGTTTTGAATGCTTGCCTACATTTTATTGGATTACTCAGAAGTAGACACAAGCTATATTTTCTCTTCTATGCCTACCTAGTTTTTGAGAGCAGTTTTAAGCAGCTGTGGAGATAAGAAGTGCTAGCCATTAATGTGTGTAGAAAAAGCATGTTAAGCATTTAATTACCATTTGGAACAAAGACTGTATAGAGCCGAGTAAAATTCTCCATGCACTGACTTCTTCCAAGAATGTTCATTCTCTCATTCATGACCATTTGCACTCATTTTACTCCGTATCAGAAACATGTATAAATGGAGGTAACACTGGAACTTTGCCGTAACTAATGCAGAATGATTAATCTTCCAACACTTTTCAGTTAGAATGCAATAAAGTATAAAATCTCATTCTGTAGTGTAAAAATCTTATGATGATTGCCCTGCCTCAGAATTACCCATTAGAGGTTAAAGTCACAAGAGATTTTATCATTGCACATGAAGCATTGCACATTTTAAAAAAATCTCTGCTAGGAAATAGAAAATAAGAATAGAATTAACTCATACATAACTGCTACCTTTGAGGGTTTTTTTGATTGAGATCTAAGAAAACTTGAGCAAATCATTTTATACTGGCGTGTTTTTGTTTGCCTTATTCTGAGACTGTGTGTTATTATACCTACATAAAAATTACCTGTTTTCCTTGATGGAAACAAGATGGTTGGCCATGCTGCAGAAGTACCCGAACTGGCTTTGCTTGAGCCATTTTGGGCTCTGTCACTGGCTCAGGCTGACAGTCACTGGGACATCTCTGTGGTCCTCTGTCAACAGGAGCAGTGACCAGTCTTTTCTGTCCTGCACATTCATGTAGTCTTAAAAGTCACACATAGTTTTGCTGTCTGCAGATGATTGTGTTTCTCCATTTTCACTGTAATGAAGAGTTGATTGTTCCAGTTGACGGTGTCCCTGTATATTTGTTTTGCTTTGTTTTTTAAGGTTTACCAGATTGGGAAGGGCTTTAAGGCTTTTCCTGTCATTTTAGGTATCAAAAGATAGAGCAGACCTATTTGTGATTTTGATTACTTAAAACAATAAAGAACCCCTTGTTGGAGAGAAGCTCTGGCAGTCAGTGAGAAGATCATCAAGCATTTCTGAGTTTCCTTTGCAATATAGCAGAGGGCAACAAACTAATTCCTCTAATGGAGCAAATCAGTAATCACTAGATCTATATTTTTCATATTCAACCTGTATTAGCAACATCAGGGGTTTTTTAATCAAGAATATTCATTTTTACACTTTCCATTGGCACTATTTCATGTCAGTGTTTACTATTTGATTTTGATCAGTTCTCCCACAGTTTTGCTCAATGTTTCTATTTAAGTGGCTGCTGTAGGAACTTACTTTGTGTACAGCACCTGTGCATGCCTGAGTTGAAAATACTGTGAAAGACGAGGCAGATGAAAAGCTGAACATGAGCTGACAATGCGCTCTCACAGCCCAGAAGGCCAACTGTGTGGCCAGAAGGTCAAGGGAGGTGATCCTCCCTCTCTGCACTGCTCTAGTGTGTCCAGCTCTGGAGTCCTCAGCACAGCAAAGACATGGACCTGTTGGAGTTGGTCCAGAGGAGGGCCACAAAAACAGTCAGGGATTTGAAACACCTCTCCTATGAAGAAAGCCTAAGACAGTTGGCGTTGTTCAGCCTGGAGGAGAGAAGGCTCCAGGGAGATCTTATTGCAGCTGTTCAATACTTAAAGGCATCTTATTAGAAAGCTAGGGACAATCTTTTTAGCAGGGCCTGTTGTGGTAGGACAAGGGGTAATGGTTTTAAACTAAAAGAGGTTATCTTAACTATCTAGATTTAGACTATATATAGTCTTCCTTATATTATAAGGAAGACATTTTTTACAATGAGGGTGATGAAGGTTGCCCAGGGAGATGATAGAAGCTCCATCCCTAAACACATTCAAGGTCAGGTTGGACAGGCTGAGCAACCTGATCTAGTTGAAGATTTTCTTGCTTATTGCATGGGGGTTGCACTAGATGACCTTCAAAGGTCCCTTCCAAACCAAAGCATTCTATGAGTCTACAAACTGACACCAAGGAAAGCATAACTAAGTTACATCCCAGGGAAGGACATAAAGTTGACAAGAGGATTAGTGGGTAATGTGAGAAGAAAGATTGTGTTTGCAGCCTGGAAAGTACTAATAGATAACATGAAATCATCTAATCATTCCTCAAAGGGGGAAATCAGAAGATTATAATAAAATAAGCAAAGATACTGATCAGCTGCATGTCTGATACTCTTCAAGAAGACTTGTGGTTTATAAGTACTTTTGAAAATCGAACAACTGTCAAAATGTTTGTGTCAATTCTGCAGTGACAGTAGTGTATTTTTTAATTGATTTGCCCTTTTTAAATGTCAGTGAGTAAAATTAAATTTATATCTAGAATTATATTTATTATAATATATTTTAGGATTATAACAATGATTTTATATTATTAAACTACATATTTAATACTTCTAATTAAAATAAAAGAAAAAAGAAGGTCTATATTTCATAAAGAGAGCACACTAACAAAGCTGCTGTTGTTGAAAAGAACAAGATGCCAAAAGACTTTGAATAATATTGGGTGGGATGTGCTAAGTATTGAAAGTTTTCTACAGTTTCCCAAATGGCCAACCAAACTGCTAAGTGGCATCTGAGCCATCAGGTTTTTCTTCATTTGGAATACTCACTGGAACCATTTGTCCTGTTTACCCAAATGGAACTGAATGTCTCTGGCAACATTTTCTATATTAAGATGTAGTTTTGCACTCAGTACGGATACATATCTTGGACTAACACAAACTAATGGACTGCACTGATGAATTTATCTTTATGGAAATAGTCCTATAAGAGCAGACATCCCAGTAATACTATGTGGTAGGATATACTCATATTTAGTTTTCAAAGCTGACTTTTAAAAGTTTTCACACAGTAGTACTGGCATAAAATGACCTTTCAAGCAGCTATCGCCAGATGCATATCTTTGCTTGTACAGGTGTTGGTATAATAGTCTCAGGCATTTCTTCATGGAATAAAACATACTCTCTAGCCTCACAGGGCTTGATCTTACATTTGTACAACTGCTGTTGGTGTATGTCTTCATTATGACTTCTCAAAGGGTTACAGGGCCTTATTTTGATCTGAAGCATGTGAGCCTCCAGTGAAGTCAGTAAAGTTTCCCAAATGTGAGATCAAAGTAAGATGAGAAACGACCTATAAGATCTCCACCTCTCTGGAATCTGCATGCATGGGAAGCAGAGCCGCCCAGTACCTCTGCAATACCCATGCATAGTTTGGAATATTCCCAAACCTAAAATTTTGTCCAAGCAGAGTCATGCTTCCAGTATCTACTGACTACACTGTGATTATAAAACTCATGTCTTGGTGTGCATTTTTTTAGGACCTGATCGTATGTGTGACAGTACCTGCAGTTTGCTTCTGTTTTCTGTATGTTCATGTTATTGCCCACAAATGCTCTACAATGCTGACAGGATTTTGTGAGTGTAGATTATGGGTCTCGGACAGCAAATGTCTGGGGTACAGTAATAACTACATTTTGTAGTTTACCCCTCAGGCTTCTTTAAATCATTCTGCCATTCAATTTATATTGTGTTTGCTGGGGATCTCAGACTGAGGCAGCCATTATAATTGGTGATTCTGTGATATATCAGTTCCCACACAAAAATTGAATGCTTGATATGCTTAATAATCAGTCTCTGCCTACGTTTTCTCTGTAGAAGTATTCACAAGAAGCAGCCTGGGCATATATATTCATTATTAGGGCAACCTGGGCATGTGTAATGATTACTAGGGAACTACAGTAATATGGTAGTCTCCTTAAGTCACATCGTAGTCTGTCTAGCCCAGAGCAAAAAGTGGTTTGGGGTTTGGTTTTGATTTTTTTAATCTCATACTAGTGGTAGTTGTTTGCTTCTCTTTGCTCAGCTACCTCCTATTTGAGATTTTAGACCTATGTTTTCAGTGAGAGGTCATGACTTACATTAGTCATTGAAAACATCCGACCATATGTTGTTGGCTTTCAGGAAAGCAGATCTGAATTCTTTTAAAGTTTGGATTTCATTAAGAAAGGGTAAAAAGCCAAATTTCATACAAAATTCGCAGAAATACTTCCAGCAGAAGCAATTGCGAAACTTGTTACCATATATACCTAGAAGGAGACAGAACAGCAAGAGGCAGCATGAAAGTGGAATTTTCAAAGAGGAAACCTGAAGTAGCTGCTAAAAAAGCGATAGTGGAGAGCTTTATCACGCAAGCAAGTTACTAACTGTCTGGGGAATCTCTTTAGTTTAGCTGAGAAAGAAGTATAATATCACAGAAGGTGGAAGAACAGCTAAGAAGGTATTTTTAAGAGATGTTAAAAGGGATTTACCTTTCCTTTCAGGTAAATATAACACCTGAGAAAGTATTACAGAACAGTAAGTAAATTGAGTTATAGAAAACATAGCAAAGAAAGTTAACCTAAATGATGAAAATAGTTATTAGCTTTCAGTAACAGGTAAAATGTTCTTCTATATCCACTTTAACAACAGAGAAAAAGCAAAATTAAGATAAAGATAAGAGAAAAGCAACTTAGACTCCCATCTGCAAGATTAAGTTTCTATCCCTTACAATATTTAAGAGTAACTAGAATGGCAAAACCTACCCATAAGCTTTGTGGCTCTTAAAGAAAGTGTGTGACAGCTTCCAGTGAAGTTCAGCTGGAACATTTTTTAATGTTTCAATAATGCCAACAAAAATAATTCTCACCAAGGCTTGTGTCAAAGATCAGTGTGCACAGTTAAAGTAAATACTGAGCGGAGCAAGTGAGAGAACACAGACAGGCACTGGCATCAAATGGGATGTCCTCTCACTCTTTTCTCATTCCACACTGTTGATGCAACAGAGGTAGTTAATGGCTAATTAGCTGGTTGCTAAGAGCACTGAGGGGTTTTGGTGACCCTTAGTTTTGTTAGAGCAGTTTGCTTGACTGCCAGGCAAAGACTGAAAGACTCAGCAGAACTGCAGAACAACTGGGTTTAAGTAGTAGTACTGGGGGGGGGGGCTCTCTAATACACAGGGGCAGTCTGAAGTGCCCTCTGACTCCAACATCAGGAGTTAGGGTAAAAAAAGGGAAGAGTACTGAGGACTTGTGAGTGGAGCAGTGAACAGAGCAGCTGGTGGCACCTTCAGTGAGACTTGTGACCTAAGGATGCGATTGCAAATCTTCAGCTCAAACTTCACTTCTGCCCAAAAATGCGGAGATGGAAGCTGGAAATCCAGCAAGGACACAGCCTTGTGAAACTCCTCCAAAGGGATCTCTTTAGGAGGTTCGAGGTGTTAAATGTGATTGATATATACTGATTCCAAGGCATTGATTAAGACATAGTGATCAAGGCATCCCGGAACTGAGGGATGCTGCTGACCTCAGAGAAAGAAGGGAAAGGATAGTGCTTGGAAAAGTGAAGCTCTCCAGATGTAGGCAAAGCACAAACCTTTGACAGCGAAGCTGCCTTCGGTCCCCCCCGTGTCACCGGGCACGGCCGGGGCGGGGCGGCGGTGCCGGTGCAAGCGGCGCCGGGGAGGAAGCGCTTCCCCTGTCACTGTCGCATCCCGGGGCCGTGTCTCTTCCCGTGCGCTCCTCTGGGTGGCACTCAAGCATCACGGATTTCATCTCGGCCTGACAGGCCCGGTGACACATCCTTGTCTTTTTTTCTTTTTTTCTTTTTTTTTTGGTCGAAAATAAAACTTTAAAGCCCTCTGCTAAGCTGTATCCCACCAGCTTGTGCCTGGCAGTCACTGACAAGGAACAATGCTGATATCCTCCACAATGTCAAAATAAGGAAAATATTTGGTTTTGTTATCATTAATGATTATTGCATCTATGTTAACTGAATTGATTTAGACTGAACGTCCCTAGAGGTACTAAAAAAAAAAAGCCCAAACTATTATAGTGTCTGTTCTCCAGTGGATCTGGTTGAACAACTCCAGGGATGGGGCCTTGAGCAACCTGATCTAGTGGGAGGTGTCCCTGTCATGGGAAGGGGGTTGGAACTAGATCATCTTTGGAGTCCCTTCCAACCCAAACCATTTCATGATTCTGTAATTCTATGAGTCAAGAGACAGTAGAGATTAAACTGAAGAAATTTTGAAGTATAGCGTTATCTGCCTCGTGGTATTTTTCGTGATAAAAAAGAAGCTAGAATATTTCCTTGAGCTTTTGTGGAAAGATACTTTAATTCCATGCAACATTCAAAATGTTTAAAACTTTAGACATGTCATTTCAAACCTAACCCCAAAAAGAAGCTAGAATAGCACTGTCTAGAATAGTCCTGTCTGTCATGTACTCTTTAAGAGATGAGCTACTTCATTATGAGAACTTTATTGCAGTCTGTACTGTCTAGGACCAGCTGCCCATGTTTTTACTATTTATGGAAGAGATTATTTTCTGTAAATATGTCCATGACAAACCTTTGGCAAGAGAATAAAACTTGCTTGTAACGTCACATTTCATTCCAGGTCTAAGATGTGAACAAAAATAAATTAAAGAAACCTGAAAAGTTCAAGTCTTTTTTCTTTTTTTTCTGTTTCATCTCTAAATGAGGGCCTTTAAACAATGCCAAATGCAAACAAATGGTAAATAATTTTCACTAATGAAGAAGGAAGGGCGTGGAACATTTTTACCCCTTATATTCTTGGACCTTCAACACTGGAAGTGATTTAACACAATGTGCAATAAAACAAAGGAAGAGTTACTCAGACCTAATGCATTCAGCAGATGATTAGAAGGGGTGGGAAATATAGCACCCTTTTGATTCAACCTGTCTCCAGGTGATAGAATTTCCTTTTTTTTTACAATGCATATGCATTTGTCCTTCAAATATCCTCTTCCCTTGTGTTTTTTTGAGGTTCTTCTGTTCCCCAGAGTGGCTCTAACTAATGAGAAGAGGCTCCTTGACCCACATCTAATGTGTGTGTGTGTGGGGGGGGGAAGAGAAGTAGATCATGCACACCTTTGATAAAAGATTTGTGTGATTTCCTCCAACATCATGGGCTCTGTGGGGTTTTGGGTTTTTTGAAAAATCAAGAAAAGTTTAAACACAGTGAACCACATACCTTGGTGTGTGGTACCTTAGCTTTATGCAGGTAGACTTCCGCAGCTGGAAAATAAAGTTTGCTTGCCGTCTATTGGCTTCTGTTCTCTGTCAGTCTTGTCTCCCTATTTGTGTCCTTCATATACCATACCCTCAATCTTCCTTTGAGGTAGGCTACTCCTGGCTTAGCAAATGATCAAACTAGGAGTCTTGCATGTTATTTTTTTGTGGTTGACTGAAAGATGTAGGTACCCCACTAAATTTCAGGGATTTTTTTTTTCCTTAATGGAGGTGAAACAAGCAAATCTTCTAAATAACAGTTTGCTGTGAGTACAAATACATTCCTCCTCAGCATCCTACCTACTTCTGGATCTGTACCATTATCTACACTGGAGTAAAATATCACACAGATGTACATTGGCCAAAGACTCATAAATGTAAGGAAACATTGAGAGCTTAAGTTAAGAGTGTATATGGCTCAAGAAGTTCTAAAAAATTGAAATTTGGGCACCTTGGTTGAAAAAAAGAGTACAGCAATTGGGAAGTGGGGAATAGCTACAAAGTGAGCAAGAAGAGGAATTGCATAAAGAAGAGTTGGTAAATTATTTAGAGAGGGGTTGTTACTTATAACTGGTTTAAGTGAAATTGTACAATGCTGATAGCAGCCAGTTGCTTGACGCTAATTAAATGGAGGCTGAGTCTGTAGCCACGACTGACTTCTGAATGTTAATTTTACTTCAGTCAGCTTATTTTGCTTCTTATTCAGCTTTTAAATCAAATTCAGGCACATTGTGTGTCCACCCACTTACTTGCATACCAACTAAACAGATACATACTGATATGTAGAGAAAAGGATAATCAAAGATCGTTATTTCTATTTTTATACTGCTGGGAAGCACTTAGCAGCTTCCTGAGGAATGCTCTGTGCAGCCATGAGGCAACACTGAAGTATGCTTTCAATCTAAGCATTCTTTTGTATTTGGGAGGCAGAGGCACAGGCTCAGTCCCTGAACTATAAACCTGAACAGCTCTCTAATTAAATATTTATACTGATAGATTCAGTATTGGAGGTTGGGTTAAACCGGCTACTTTTATAGTAGGAAGAGTAATCCTTTCAGGGAATGAAAAACCAAAGCTGAGTGAGATGACATCACTGAGTGATCAGAGTGCAGTTTCTGCCTGTGTGCATATGAACCTGTATGGCTTTGGGTGGCCTAAGTGGGTGCTTCTCAGTGTTCCCACCTTGAAGTGCAGCCCGAGACCTGGTTTAACTGCGGGACCAAAGTAGTCCCTCAGGTGAAAGACAGTGGGGAGGGAGCAAAAGGAGAAGGAGATGCCAGAACTAGCACTGTGACAGAGAGGGCATGTCTAGAGCATGCTGTTCCCCAGTAGCTGTTAGGGTAGCTCTTTGTGGACATACATGTCTGCATATGTAGAGCGGCCCTGGTAATGCTTGAGGTTGTGCAGGGGACTCATCCAGCCCACAGCCAGCCTGACTGTGGAGCTGTGTGGGTGATGTAAAACTGTCATGGCTGCTCCTTCTATTAGACATGCCAAAAATGCTAGACTTATGTTTCCACGTGAGTGAGCTTTCTCAGATGCTTCCTATCAGTGCAAGAATCCAGATTTTGCTGACTTCCTCTTCTCCCTCCCCTCGGGCCCCCCTCTCCCATTCGGCATATTGTTAGGGGCTCTGCCCCAAAACATCTGGGTGAGCCAAGATCTTTACAAAGCTCCTACACAGATTCTTTGCATGTCTTCACAGTTATGTTTGTATAATTAATTACTTATTACTCATGTGGCTCCAGAATTGTATAGCTATAGCGCAGATAGATTCTAGCACTGAGGAATGCGCAGTGGGAATTCTATGATGTTAAGCATCCTTAGTGCATTTGAGGACATTTGCCCTGTGAGCATATAGCAACAATTCTGTTTGACTGATATCCACTTCACACTTTCAATAAAATACTGAAAATGGTAAGTGCAACTGAGGACAAACAGATGATATTTATTGTACATGTTTATTTTAATCCTAAAAGATATTCAGGACCAGCGCTCCCTCTGGTGGTTAAACATACTCTTTTAATAAAGAATTGGATATTCCCCACCTCCCTTTCTTCACTAATGTAACACTGAGTCAATTACAATTCTGTAACACATTTAACAGGGTGTGGAGAGAAACACAGTGACTTGAGAGTGCTGCTCAGATTGCACAATAGTGTTTCCCACTGTGCAGTATAATTACTGGTCTGACACCTCAAAGCCAGTTCATTTGAGTGCTCACAGTTACGTGAATTGAAGGAACAAATACAGACCTTGGAAGGAACAAAGCCAGACCTCTCATGTGGCTTGGAATAATCTGGGTAGAAAACATCTAGGACATTGCAAAGCTGCTGCGCGTTGCTGTAGATTTTACAAGGTCACACTGGAGCATGAAGGTGTGATGAATGTTTTGGATGGTGGGTTTTCTTGTTAACAGTTGCACCTAGGCCTCAAACTAATCTCTTCCAAGAACAATGTTTGAGGATGTTTCTAAAATCAGACTAGGGATGAAAGATAGAAAAGAATGCTGAATTGTCAAGTCTTATTTCTCTCTTTTTTTGAAATTGTATCCTCAATTTTCATCTTGAAGCAGTTGGATTTCTTTGCCACACATACCTTTGGTGATGTTTCAGTTCAGTGAACATTAACTTCTGGAAAGATTGGGAGCCTGTGTGTTTGTGAGAGAGAAAGTCTGAGTTTATAATGATGTTGGAGTCAGCAGCAACACTGGTCTGAAGATGGCTTCTCCAGCAAGGTCAAGTGTTAGCTTCCAACCCAGTTCCTCTTTCAGGGAAGGCACAGCTGAGGAGCTCTGGTGGATGAACTCCAGCAAACCCCACTGTGCTGATGTGAGAAGCTGCTCTCGCTGCCTTTCCGCCCTGTGTCCTGCATTGCTATGTCCTCCTCACATTGGTTTTGGCAGCTGCCTGGCCACCTGATGAGCTCCTCAGCTCATTGAGAATGGAGCAAACTCACTTGCTAAAGAAAAGTGAGTAAATTTAGTGAGCTGAACTGGTGCCACGGAGACTGAGGGAATCATACCAGATGGTGTAAAGAAGGGCAAGGTGGCACCATCCCTTTAAAAGGAGGAGGAGAAGAGCCACCTTTGCTGGGAAGATCAGCTCACCTGCTTTTTGACACCTCTCCCTAAGACTGAGTTTTATGTCTTTCCAGCTGAAGCACGTCTGTCCTGCCATCTGAGCTGCAGGGCGATCACTGCAGAGGCAAATGAAGCATCTTTCAAATGGCTTTTGGAAGATCTGCAGATTGTTATTCGCCATGTGCCTGAGTCTCTGGAGAGCCTGAGAACATTGTATTCATATGGGCCTAGACACCCTGTGAGCCCACACTTCTGGAAACAGTTGATTTATAACCACGTTACCAGTCTCTCAAGTCTAAAATCTCGCAGTCCTTAGACAAAATAGTAGGGGAAATAATTTATAATGGGGTAGTGATTATTTCCTCTGCCTCGGCACTTAATTTATTACAGCTGAATCTTCTGAAACTACTTACTTCATGTGACTCTTGCTTAACAGTCTGCAGTTGTTCCATGTGTCAAGCAGCATTTCATGGCTAATTTGGAAGGTAGGTGCCAGAAAAAGTATCAGCCCATGCTGTTAACCCTCTTAACAGGTTCACCTCTGTTTAGAAGTCCATTCAGTTGCTTTTAATTTGGACTATCTAATACAAAGGCATTTGGATGCATTTCACAAAAGCTGGGCTAACACAGACATCTTGCTTGTTAAATGAGTGTGACAGCGACTGAGCACTTGCTCTCTTTTTACACAGCACCTCCGCATTTTCAGCAGCTGAGTGGTAGAATATTCATTTTTGTGAACTGAATAATGAATTCTCCTTTGTGTCTTCTGACAGTTTGCATTGAATCAGCAGAGGTACAGATGACTTGGTTACATCTGTTTTAATTTTTTGAGTCTCATGAATTGATTTGTAAGAAGCAGAAGCTCTTTCAATACTACTTGCCAAGATTTTGCAGCTGTGAATATTGGAACTTGAACAATACATTGTCCTTGTAGTCAGAGTCTCATGCTCTTCACGCATCACAGCTAGAAATCTCAGTGCTGAGAGAAAAATAAGTGGAGTAGCAGCGGTGATCTGGTGGTTGCCAATTTATGTAGTGTGGGTGCTTAATGAGTTGCAGCATGAATGTAGTGCAAACACAAGCTGTGGGACTGTTTGGCTGGAACGCTGAGTGAAGAAAGGAACTGGGGAGGCACCAGGGAAAGGATGCTGCTCAAGTATTTCCTTGCAATGCAAGGCATCTTCGGGACATGCTTATGCCTGTAGTGCACAGCACAGTAAGCGATAGCTTTGTCTCAGCTTGAAGTTCCAAATAAGCCACTTTGGGTCAGAAAGCAGCAGTACAAATGTTACTACTCCAGTGGTCTCTGCAAGCTTATCTGCCCAGTGACATTGTGACACGTGGAACTCTTAATTCACATGATTTTACAGTTTCTAGGTAGTAGAGTTTCTGTACTCTCCTGTTATTCGTAGATAATTTGAGACTGATGGAATTTTACTGTAATTTAGTGTAGTTGAACTGATGCAAAAAAAAAAAAAATCTCATGGTGGACATTGATACTAATTGGAGCAGGGGTATTGCAGTATGACCTTTGTTCATTAATGCTGCTTCTTTCCTTATAAGTTTTGGCACACTTCTTTTCTAAGACTGTTATGCAAAGACTCAGTTTGATACCTGGGCTAAAGAAAGGGACTGAAACCCAGGAGACATCCCTAGGTGTGTTACTGGGTCTTGGTGGAATAGGTTGTCCTAACTTCCCTGTGTTTCTGTGGATGACATGGAGGAGTAAGGTCCCATTAACTGTGTAGCCTGAGACTGCACAAGTTCACTTAGCCGTACTTTGCAGTAAAGTCAGATTTAATGAGTATTAAATTTGTTCATTTAAGAAGCAAATGGGGAGACAGAGTAGAAGGAGAGGTGTAGGCAGTGTGTAAGTCCATGCTTCCCTGTTAGAATAAGTGGCTGAGGTGGCAGGTTGCATACAGGGAGGGATCCGGCATTTCTTACATGCAGTCACCTTCAGGCAAAAAGATGAGCTCAGTTCCAGTATGAGAAACCATGAATCTGCGGCATTTGGGCCAGTACAGCCCTCCACATGCTCAGGAGTTACACTCTCCAGGCCTTGGGACATCCAGTGGCTTGACTGGATGTCCAGAAGTCCTGGACAAATAGCCAGTTATTTTTCTTGTTGGCCTAACAGCTCAAGTCAATAAAATAAAATGTTTCTAGGGAAGCCTGCATGTATCTTAGCTCAAAGTGACTCAATATGGTCTCAGCTCTGCTCCTACAGCTATGTTTTACCCCTCAGACAGGGTAGCCTGGGAGGTTGAAGAGAGAATTGATTATAGTTGCTTTGGAATCCCAAGTTTTTATTTATTTCAAGCCCTGAGTTAACCTCCTTGGCAAGCTGAAGTGGTCGTTACCTTAGTGAGTGATTTACAGGCACGTTAAGGCCCTTTTGCAGTACCAGAACAGTCTTAAGGGAGCCTTATACTAAGTGAAAATCTGATCTGTAAACCTCAATTTTATCCTTCCTTAAGAATGGAGGAAAGACTATTTCCCTGTGTTGCAAGGTACAGTGGTTCAAAGTGTATTGAAATCCTCAGATGAACAGAACTGAGTGCAGAAAGTATTAGTTGTGTTACACATGCCTCATATTTCTCCTTAGGTGTCAAAATAATCTTGTTTTCTTCTTATTTGCACATGTTGTGCTTTCCTTCAGCAATGGAAGACCTTGTTCTATGTACTTGAGTGTCTCCTCCCTCCTTAGTCCATCTCCCAGCAGGTCGTGAGAGCAAGTGTCCAGGGTTCAGCGTGAAATCCTGGTCTGAAGTGACACAACATCTGATTTTGTAGAAAAACACTTGTTCCTGCAGTGCCAATTAGCCAGCCAAAATATGGTTTTAAGAACCTCAGCAGTCTGTTCAACATTTCAGATAGCCTTCAGATTTTTAATTGCTTCAACATTTATTCAGAGACCTGGATCATGATACAATCTTCATTAAAATATTTCTCAAAAGAATTTTAGTTACTTCAGAACTTGGACTTTGTACCTCTTACAGCTGACCTAGAAATATATTTTTTTCAGCTGTTTTGCTGTTTGCTTTATTTTGCCGTATTTTGTGGTATAACACACTGCCTCAGTTTTGGGTGACTAGCAAGCTTCATTCTCAAACCATGACAAAGAATACTGGAGAGTAAGTAGAGGAGATCATGCCATTTTGGCACTTCAAGGAAAAACTGATTGTTTGCCTAAGAAAGTACCTTTTTATTGAAAAATTTCTTTTGAGGGGAGGAAGGAGAGGAGAAGTGGCAGGAGAATTTTCTCTGGCAGGAAATTTTAATAAATTCAGACTCTTATCATCTCAGTTACAGTTTTTTCCCCTCTTTCCCCCTTGGCCTTGCTCTTCTTACTTGTCCGTTGCCTCTCTTCTCCCTTGTCTTTTCATCTTCTTAACAAAATCCTGTCCAAAGGAGCTAAAAGCCAACATCAAACCAGTAACTCCACAAATCTTCCAATTCCTCTCATCCTTCAAGACTGCAGCTAGCACCATGTCTGTGGGTCATCACTCAGTTTCCTCTGCCTGGGTATCATAACCTTTCCTTTGCAAGATGTCTGTTACACCTACCTGAAGAGGGATCTCTCCAAGTCTCAGATGTTCTTCTTTTGTGTGCTCAGTCCTCAGCTGACCCCTGCAAGCTGATCCCCAGCATATTGCTGGGAATCTTTATCTGGAGAAGTTTCTTGATATTCACAATACTAAAATCCAAATACTAAATTGTTTGTTAATTACAAATGGCAATCTCATCCGTCACTGTTTTGTTGAGAATACTTATATCTTTGTGTAGCTTCCTTTTGTGTGTTTGAACCTTTTTGATTTTATTTTCTTCTTGGTATCCTTTGAAAATTGGTCTGTGTTTTGAGTTTCTAAAACAAGTGCCATGTTTTTTAGCTGTTGTCCAAACTTGTATACCTTTTCCTTTTTGCAGTTGCTCACTAGTGTTTTATTCATTCAATATTGCCACATTTTTTTGAACAATATGAAGTGTCTCTCCCTGTTTCACACCACACTTTGAAAGCACAGCTCTGGTTACATGGAACATTTGGCTTTTGATTTGCTTGATTTGCTGTTTTTAGACATTGATATCCACAATTTGTTTCCTTCTCCCCTGTGTGTACATTTTGCAGCCTTTATTCAGACAGTGTTCCTCTTGGTTTCACTGGGAGTCCCAAGTATAGTGAACATATGATGGCTGCAATATTGATCTAGAGTGTGGATGGATTTTCCACCTCTATATTTATCTGATTTAAATATAATTCGGGTTGTAGGGACAGCACAGAAAGCACAGGTATCCTATACAGCATTAAAGAACCTAAAGGATGACATACAATCTGTACATTCGGCTTCTTGGGAGGATTCCGCATCTCAAAGCACTCTTGTCTCTTAACCACCCTGAAATTCAAGACTAAGTGACAAGCCTGGTCTCCACACTCTGCTGTTGTGAATGGTATCTACGACGAGTGGTCTTGGCCCCTCACACAGTAGCGACTGAACAGTGATATTTGCAGCTTTAGGAATATTTGCAGGAGTTTAATTGCTGATTCAGGGTGTTAGATTTTCTACCAGGATTTAGCAGTATCTCTATGGGAATAGAAATAGGTCTTATTAGAGGGTAGGTGGCCTTCCCGATCCCAGGGGTATAAACATGCTATGAACAGTGCTATCCAGGTAGACAGACAAAAGGTTTCATTGACATTCAAAGAATGCTTTTCTATTATGCCACACTAAGCCTCTACCAACCTATTATTTAACAAGAAATATTTGTTTGTAATAATCTCTCTTTCAAATACCAACACAAAATGTTTGCTGTCACATGTCGCTGCTTACCACCTAACAGGTTTCTTGAGCACAGAAACAGGGTATATGTAGGTTGGTTGAAGAAGCAGCTTCAGTTGTTTAGTTGCTAATGAGTTTTCTTCTTCCACAGGGAGAAAGAGGCTTGCCAGGACTACAGGGTGTGATTGGGTTTCCTGGAATGCAAGGACCTGAGGGTCCCCCTGGGCCACCAGGACTTAAGGTAAGAAATTAAGTTTTAGTTTTAAAACACTAGGATTTCCCTAAATTGTTGTTCCTAGGAAAGATAAAGTTATCTCTTTTTCTTTGCAGGGTGATACTGGAGAACCAGGACTGCCAGGAACAAAGGGAACAAGAGTGAGTTCTAACTTACTTTTTTTGCAATTCTGATGTCTGTGGGTTTTTATGTCTTTAACTCTCCATGGCTGCCTTCAAGTGCAAGACAGGTTCTTTGAGTTAATCAATTATAACCCCTTGCACTGCACATTAATTTCAAAATTTTTGCTGTTGCCTTTGAAGTTCTTTCTGCATCAGGCAGTCAGTACCTTTGACCACTTGCATTTTCATCTGGTACTTACCACTGCATCAGCAGCACTGGTTTTAATATGCTTTTGATATCTTTCAGACATACCAAGAAGCTTTATTCCAGCTTAAATGTGAACCAACCTTATTACCTCATGCAAAATTCTCCTTTATGTTTGCCATCAAACCTCCTTGAAGCACTCCAGCAGAGAAGCTGACACACCCATGGGCACATGCATGTTTAAAATGTGCACTTATATAACACTTATTTTAGCACATTATGTTAGCCAGGTCCATGTCTTTAGGAGTT